>JANRGW010047794.1:0-46267 GCA_024733675.1 Psilopsiagon aymara
GAATTTCTTCCTCATATCCAATCTAAACCTCCCCTGTTTAAGTTTAAACCCATTACTCCTTGTCCTCTCACTACAGTTCCTAATGAAGAGGCCCTCCCCAGCATCCCTGTAGGCCCCTTTCAGATATTGGAAGGCTGCTATGAGGCCTCCACGCAGATATGAACCTGCAGGGTCATTTTGAGTCCTTCCAGTGTTCTTTGCTCTACCTTGCCTGGTACTTATACCTTTTCTTCCTCACAAAGGATAAGCCTGATGGGCAACTGCTAGAGTATCTAGAGACGACTTCATTGCTATCTAGGAATATGCTTGATCATGACTGCAGCTCTCCACTGCCAGTATTCATATTAACACTACACAAACACCACATAAAATTATCAAATCCTATTTGTACTTAGACATCCCCTGTTAGAACACCTCTTGGATCACATCTTCAGGAAGAGACAGATATACCAACATGCAATTCAAGCTTTTACAGCTGAAAACTACATGATGTACCAAAACAAGTTTACTTAACTACTAAAGTGAACTGAAGCCAGTCTTAAGACTATGCCATTGCCCCAAAAAACAAATGTTAAAGTAGCTTCTAAGTCTGCTACTCATACCTTGCTTTCTTCACCTTGCCTCAGCCTCCCAGGGCTAGGTGGTACTGATGGACGCTTTCTCCCTTTCTCTTGCTGGAAGAGATCCTGCAATCTAAATAAATAAATAAATAAAATAAAATACACAAAACCAAATGCCCCCAAAAAGCAACCAACAACATAATGAATAAATAAATAAAACAACCACCACAAAAAAAAAAAAAAAAAAAAAAAACCAAAAAAACCAACAAAACAACACAAAAGACAAACCAAAAAGGTAATCAAAAGACAGGTTACAGGGTATCAGCAGTGAAAGGCACAAGTTATGAAGTTTCCCCAAACTAGAATACAGCCAAGCATGCCTTCACAAGTCTGTACTGCAAATTCAGATGGTTGCTAACATATGCCAAAGCTATGTTTCAAATGGCCAAAGACAAAATATTCTCTTCACCTCTGAGACAATTTGACCCAATCAATTGCTTTTCCACACTCCTTTCTTCCTCCTTTATTCAAATGACATTTTCTCCTCTCAGGTGGAGCTCTACAACACAATACTTTATCTAGCTTCAAACGGTTTTCTGTTCCAGACAACCAGCTGTCTGGTCTTAACCACCAGAGGATATTCAGAACAAGCTATACAGAAAGTATTACAACTGCAACAGGGAAAGGAAGTACAAAAGAACCTCTTCCATCATACAACCAACACCTTGCCAGTGTTACTCACGATTCCATGCCCTCTTACCTATTATTCCAGGCTTGTAGCATCTCACAAAGTCCTTGTTTTTTTGCTATCAGTGACTCAAAAACAGACTGCAGCTGTTGAGGTGTGTCTAATGATGATGAAAGCAGCCTTGCTTGGATTTTTTCAGTCCAGTTTCGAAATTCCCCCTCTTCCATCTGCCATAAGAAAAACTATCAGTGTTCTGTTCCCAGAGTCAACACCAGATTCGAGTGGCTTCTCCACACACTTTGCAGCCTATGATCTGCCAATACAGAAGTAGTTTCTTACCTCTTTTTGGGCAAAGAGGTCTTCCATCTTCTCTTCCCTTGTTTTGCTGAAAGTATCTGTTTTCAGAGAAGCAAGGCGATCATCAACAGCAAGATAGACTTGTGACACCCTGTCAATAGAGATTCAAAGAGTTAAGCTGTGACTACCTGAAATATCTTCAACATTCTTTAATGAAAGTACAGATGTTTTTAAGGTTAAAATTTGCAAGACAATATATGTCAGTTTGCACTGCAGGTTGTCACTCTGAATTTACACAAAAAGTCTGAAAAAATCCATTAGTATAGCAGGTGAAGGTAATTAATAAGATTCCAATACCACCCTCCCTTAGAAGTATAAACACGTATAAATATGTTTTAAACCATCACTTGACCATTAAATTATGAATATTTAGCAAGTCTTACCTATGCTAGCAAAAATAGCTTTGTGTTCTACTTATAAAATGCCCAAAATACAAATAAGCTGAGGAAGGCATTAAAAACAAAGCTTACTTTTGAGAGAAATCTTTGAGATCCTGCAAAATAGTGACCTTTAATGGAGCCTGCCGTTTGATGTAGATCTTGGGGAGTGGGACACACACTTCAAGCAACCGGATTGCAGAGTAGCTGAGAAGACAAGACAATGTCTATTAACAAGACATTCCCCATGTAGTACTAATTCTATACCATACTGCAGTTTGTGGCCCTTATATGAAGAGGGGCAATGTCAGTGGTCAGAGTTTTTGTTACTTTTTGTAGCAATAACAACCTGCTCATGTATCTCCTAGGCAAAAACTGAAATAGATCAAATTGCACAAACCAAATTCTGAAAGTTTAAGATTAGACATGGAAAAAGTGTTTTCCTTCTGTATCACGAAGTTAGGAACACTGCCCTCCCCATCCAGGACAGTGATGGCACCCAGAATGCCCTCTAAAAGCCAGCATCCAACCCTGCACTTGTGGTTATACTGCAGCTATGCACTCCCATGCCATACTCAAAGTGAATGACAAACTTAATGAATCCTTACTAGAGATACATGCTTCACATAGTATTAGACAGAGAAAGAAGGAAGTTTTTAGCAGTGGACCTCACCTGAAAGATGCCACCATCTGATTATAGGAAAAATACTGGTGATAGTCATGGTGAATGGAATGACCACAAGGCTCTGCATTGGCCCTTCGAGTGTACTGGTGCCCATAGAATCTCAGCTCAAGGTATTTTGCAAACGACATAGACCAAGAATCGTTGGAAAGGGGAACAACTGGTGTCACCTGAAAAATTGAAAGCCAAGGGTCTCAATTTCATCCTTCAACCAAGATTAAGGACAAGCTAACATAGGCAGCAATCTAGTATTCCTACTACCAGAAGCACCTGGAACCCTGAAACATACTAAACAATAACAAAAGAGAGCATGTATGAAAAGCTAAGGCAAATACATAGTTAAATCAGTTAAACAACAACTGCTGGTTGATAAGGACAGGTATTAAGTTGGGGGAGTCTAAACACATCCTTGACAGCTTATATCGGTTATGCTATTTCTCTACATAGAGACAATTTCCAGCAATCCAGTCAGCAGAACACATTGGTATTACTCTGCAGTTTATTTCAACTTCAGCAGTGCTTGCAAGGCTAGAGTAGCCACTGCTTTATATATACTTAATAGCCACAAATATATTCGTGTTTACATGAGCACACAGAAACAAAGGTTATAGAACAGGTGTATACACAGCAGCGTAGGGCTTGCCTTCAGTAATTACATTAACTTCCTCCAGGTATCTTTAAATCCAACACTTGTATTTAAGACAGCATGAGTAGGTGAATTGAGTCATCCACATGGGTAATTGAGATGTTTTGCATTTCAAGCACTGCACGAATCTTTTTTCATTAAGTCTTGTTCTTCTCTCTTTGAAGGCTTTTAAGTTTTAGAATGTTTGTCTAGAGATGAGTAACCAGTTAGCAATGTTTTCTTAGCTAAATTATAGAACGAGTTTCAGATAACACACAAACTTACTATCTTGTGGTTTTTGAAGCAACTTCATTCCTCCAATGAAGATTTTACTTACTTTCTAATGACTACTAAAGGAAGTCTAGACATCACATTGATGCAACGCAAGACTGCCCAGTCCATACCAGACCAAAGAATACCAAGTGGGTTTAGCCAATTACTAAGCCAGTAGGTCTTCAGTGTCTGCCCCTTCCCATTCTTTTGATGCTCATACTGATTCAATGCAGTGAAAGGGACCACACTCTTCACCTCTAAGAGGACAACTCCATTTTCCACGTGTCAGAAATTGGTTTCTAGCAATACATGAACTCCGTTTAAACCTATCCTCTTAGAGCTAGGTTTGATACTTTCCGACATGACTACCTCACACAAGATGTTTCACCCTCAGCAGCCCTCTCTACAAGAGGAACCTTTAGATACATGAGAATACTTGTACCAGCAACAGGTTTTGTGCTAGTTTAGCAATAGGTCCAGGGATGAGCACTTTCTTAAAAATACTGCCTTTACATACAAAGCGAGACACAACAGGAATACTAAACTGGAATAGCAATGATTCTTAAGTCCACAACCTTACCTGTTTACACAGTCTACACCAGGAATAAGTAAGAATGGTGTGCTGGTATCCAGGGACCGGGGAGTCCAGCTCCTTTAAAACAATTTGCACACAGCCTTGCCCATGAACAAAGCGGCGAATGTGGTGCACCATTGGTGTTTCACAGAACATGCTGGGACATTGGTAGGAAGGCCTTATCGAGGTAAAATGAAAAGAATAATCACATGCTAGGCGCTGCTATAGAACAGATTCAACATATCCAATGTGCCTTTCAGTATCACAGTACTGTTTACCTTTAGTGTAGAAGTTTGCTAAGCCCTAGAGAGGGCTGTTTCTACAATGAACTGTGCTCATTTAGAAACAGCATGCAGGGAAAATTCTCTTGCCAACAACCACCATATAGGTCCAAAAAGCAGTGACTGGATACTAAACGCTATCACAATCTTTTTGTAATGAATCACTTTCTACCGACATACTTCCTGTAGTCCACAAAGTATGGATCAATAACCTGGAAGGGCCTGGCACCAAATTAGAAGATAACTTTGGCAGTGTACCACAGCAAAGGCTACTGAGGTCAAAGATGTGCCAAAAAGCCTTCAACCTAGCAAACATTATGCTTTCTGAAAGAGGTAAGCAAAATAATGCCATATAACCTCTTTCAACAGTAAAAACTCATGACCTTTCTTTGGATGGGTTTCTTTTAAATCAGGGAAGAGAGTGTTACAACAAACAGAAAAATAAGCTTAACTGTTCAGGTATCAAAGTGAAACATGGAATTCTTCAAAACAGAAAAAACCTGAAAATAAAACAACAGAGCCTCGTTGCTCATAGGAAATAAATAAACAAATAAATTTAATTACCAAAACTATGAAGATTGAGAAGCATTCACGTTAGCACACTGCTAGTCAGCAGAGGGAAATAAGAATTTAAAAGTGGCAGCTGAGCTCCTCCTCCTCACTGATCAGCACAAGGAGAAATACTTGTTCCTCCAGAGAAGGCTGAACATTAAGAGCATTTTGCTACAGCAAGTGGCCAATGGAGAGAGGAGAGTAACTTTGTCTTCTGAGAAGCCATAGGCTGCCTATCCAGCTTCAGAGCCTGCTAAGGCTCTGTAGAGGGTTCTGGCAGTACTGATCATTACTGAAACATAACTTGAACCTCTGTCAGATGAATTAAATTACACAGTACTTCGCCAGGGCTAAAAGTGTTCTGAAGAATTTACATTAGCCACCTTGCAGATACGACAAAGCCTTACCCTGAGGTGTTCAGATAACTCTAAAGGAGTAGGGCTCTTTTCAGAACTCGTATGAAAAACAGTCATTAGTACAGTTGCTTGTCTTGATAAATAGCTGTTTGGAATACACACTCAGACTCTTAACTAGGCCCTTAAGAGTCCTGATCACTACAAGGATGCGCTAAATGAACAAATCTGTCTTTACAAACTTCTAAATCTTGTTTCATGATCTGTTCCACTTCTCATTAGAGTAAATAGGAGGTGCAGAGCCCAAGTGGGAAAGCAGTAGATGCAATTGCTTTTAAGTAGTGAGCGCAAGTAAGTGAATTCTCGAATACAGCTCCTATTTCACTACAGCATGATAATAAAGCAAAGGGAACAACAGATTTAGGTGGTAAACTTTACTAGGACAAAACAATCTTTGCTATTATCCTAAGTGCACAGGAAGTACAGTCTATGAAGAGGGTGACAGGTCAGCTATACAGAGCTACCAAAGCTTTATTTTTTTGTTTAGAATGAGATTTAGAGTAAGTTCCTCCTCACCTGAAACAGTAGCGCTCCAGAAAAATCCCTAGTGTCAGGTCATTTTTCCCATAGAACTCCATGGTCACAATCCTAAAGCAGAGAACAGAATGGTTTAGAGGATGGATGCTGCCACTGTTAGCTGTGCAACAGCCATTAGGCTCACAGATCAATATCCACTGCTGGCTTGTTTTCAGCCCTGTATACATTCAGAGACTTCTTTCCCCCCCTCTCCCGACTACCCTTCCTAGATCCCTGCTGTTAGGTTTGCTAATAAGGAAATCAGGAGTGCTACTAGAACAACTTTCAATTTGACATTTAAAAGTCGAATAGAATTCAACTGCACTTTTTAAGATCATGTTCAAGAATATCTAGGCACTGAAACCTAGACAGCTTGAAGCCTCAAACATAGGAAGATAAAAACAGCCTTAAGAAAGTCTTATTCTTCTAGAAGATGTAATAGCAACTTCTATTTTCTTAGAACCTGAGGTGACCAAGCCACTTAAAAGGTCTATCAGTTTAGGTGTCACAAATAAGACATCTCTAATGACAGTAATTTACATCCTCTTACTGTTGCTGTTCAGTGAGCTTATCACCACATTCTTTGGCTAACTCCTAAGCTTTTACAGTAACTCTAGACCTTTCCCTGTGAGAGCACCATCTCTATATTTTCAGGTGAACTAGATGATGAAACACTTAAGACTTGTCCTGTCTAGTAGAGCTAAAGCGTGTCATAAGTTGCCCACAATTAACAAATTACAGCCCCTAAGCTAGAAACAGTTAAAGTTCCTCATGCTGCTGACAATAAAATGAGAAATACAGCAATATATTCACATGGCACTCTAAATAATACAACCTAGATGCATTCTGAAATTCTCTTAAGGCTTACTTTTCAGCTTGGACATTCTTATGTGTTTACACACACCAACACTTCCCCACAAAACTGCATGCAGTGCCCTCCCCACATATACATTACTCTGCAGTGAAAGGATCAACTAAACTATTAGGTTTTAGGCTTGGCTTTATCATTCATGCCTTAGGGATTACAAAGGATCCATGCTCTGGATCCACCTGGCTAGGTAAGACCAAACTCTTCTGGCAACAGTTCCTGTTGCAGGACAGGCACAATCTACCAAGAAGTCCTCAAAGAAATACTGCTATGAAGCAAGCATTAACCCTGATTTAGATAAAAAAAAAGACAGCAACTATACAGGCCGTAGAGAAGTAGTTTTTATACCAGGGGCTAACACAGGCACTTGGAGCATTGCTGGACTGAGCAGAAGAGCTACTGAAGAGAACACAGAGCCTCTGATGGTTTACTGGACTCAGGCAATCCACCTGGTAGAGAGAGAAAAACTCATTTACTGGTTACAGACACATCCATCTACACACAACTCCTGATGACAAAATTCTATTCCAGTAATTTTATTTAAAGATTAATCTCTGCTTGCTCCTTTTGTACTGATTAACCTTGCATTATCTCTGAGCTTTAGGCAGACTTGAACCATGTATAATTGCTAACTGCAGTTTTAAACCAGCATAACTTATATGCCTAATGAAAGCAACGCACATAAGTGTTTCTGTGGAAAGGAAGTCAAGAGAAATGTAAAACAACAAAAGCACCAAGGCAAACATCCAGAGTCTCCAAAGCACTGTACTAAGGTTTAGGACACCTTGCAGTCAAAACTCTGCCTCAATTACTCATTCAGGCTACAGAAAGACTTCCAACTTACGGTCCCCTGTGAAGAGATTTACCAGCGCTGCTGGAATGGAGCTGTTTCCCCTTCCACACTCTACAGAACTATGAAGTTACCAAATACTTTTCTCTGATCACTGAATAAATTTAAAACAGCATCAACCAGTCTGATCTAGAGCAAGGGCCAGTCCTACAGTTTGTAAGATTATGGCCTGTGAAGCTACACGTTTACATTTAAGCACCATTAAATAGTGATACCCGCTCGTGAGCTTGAGGGCTGACTGGCTCAGGAAGCAGATGCTTGGCTATTTCAAGGTATCAGTTCTGCTACTGTTGTTCATAGACTATTTTTCTGAACAGCTTCCAGATCAAGAAAGTCCCAAGATCCTTTACTTCAGATATGAGTCGGTTACTTTCAATAGCAGTTTCCCCAAAACTTCAAAT
The DNA here is from genome assembly GCA_024733675.1 of Psilopsiagon aymara. Lineage (NCBI taxonomy): Eukaryota > Metazoa > Chordata > Aves > Psittaciformes > Psittacidae > Psilopsiagon > Psilopsiagon aymara. The sequence goes on from JANRGW010047794.1 coordinate 8,018, forward strand.
ATTTTGATTACAATCACATATTCCCTTCCTTTGAATTTTCAAAGATTCCTCCCCTCCATTACAAGATTCTCCCATTTCCTCAGATCACTCAAACTTTTACAATCAAATACTTAACTGTAATTACAGCTTACTGCATTTTCCATGACATTAAGCCCTCTGAAGATGGAAATATTATGCTTTTAGAAATCACCAATACAAGAAAAGCAAGAAAGCTCAGTTTCAGGAACTGCTTTACTTTTGCCCCCCCCCCCTTCACGAACTCATTTTCATGTACAGCTGAGCTGAACAGGCCATGTCACACATTGATTCTGGGCTGACTTTGCGCATTTCTGAGGAAGTACAGTCTCACAACCTCTTCCCTTTACAGAGAAATTCTGCAGTCAGTCTCTTGTTCTGTTTTCTTATACCCCTAACACTCCCTGGTCATACGGGCTTGTTTGAGAGCCCAGAGTACTACAAGCTAAAATGCAGTTTCAACCCAGTTAAAAAACAAAAGCAACAAACAAACAAAAACAAAGCCAAAACCACCTACACAAATTAAAAAAAAAAACAAACAAACAAACAAAAAAAAAAACCCAAAAAACTAATCACCAATCCCAATTCTGGTTTAACGTTTAATGCCTTCTGTAATACCATGCAAAACTGATGTAACCTGGGTTTTTCAGTAGCATAGCTTTGAATCTTACCTTATGAGACCACGAGGATTCAGTCTGAGCCAGTCCCTTTTCATCCTCTTCATTCCTGCAGCCAGTTTTTCCAGTAGGAACACTAGACACCTCCCTACTTTGGGCAAAGGGATCTCCATTTTTCTGTAGTATCCTCCCTCCTCTGGCCCGATAGTCAGCCAGCATTCTGGCCAAGCTCTGGCTATCACCTACATGTTCTGCTATTCTAGTATTGATCAACTCATGAGAAGGTAAGACCTGGATAGCCTTGGCTTGAATACTCCCATTCATCCCTTGTAGCCCAGAGAGATCCCGCAACAACTGTCTCTTCCTTCTGCTCTCCAACTCCTTGTATTCCTTATTAAGAAGTGGAGACCAATAAACTTGCTCAGGAAAGTAATCCCGGGCAGGGCATCTCATGCCTTTTTCAGTCAAAAGAAATGGTTCACGGAACATCAGTACAGGAGAAATACAGAGAATTACATCTTTCAACTCCTGCTTAAATGCAGCAGAGTAACTCTTGAGACGATCTTCAGAAGAAGTTACTTCCTCCGTGACATATAAACCAGTATCATCCTGGAGAGGATCTCTGAAGACTCTCATCTGACTTTTGGACTCCTGCAGGTCATCTGCCTGTTGAAAAGATTCTAGTGTCTGGCTATCCAGAATGACCAAGTGCTGGTCCATGCCATGGAGGGGCAGCAGAGATGTTTCAGGTATTGCAGGAGGTACAGAGTTGAACACCGGAAATTGTGACTCCAATTTGTGGTGCTCTTGCTGTTTTGAACACGCCATTTCCAGTTGACTGTTCTCTTGGTCATCTCTTTCAAATAAACCTCTTTGCTCAAGCAAGCTGACCTCATCAGAGGACACAGACTCGGAGATTACAGGCAGCTTTTCAGAGGATAGTTCAATGTCTCTGACTGCTGTGCTGAAATCCTCACCATTGAAGAGGTTCTGCTGTTCATTTTCATCTCCTGGCTCCTCAATAAGGGAGTGAAAGGAGGTGTTTCTGGTCAGAGTAGGAGGCATGGCAAACTCATCCATAAGGAAAGAAATTTCCAGCTGGGAATGATAAGCCACGCAGACCATGAAAATCAGAATCTCCTTCACACGGGCCAGCTCATACTCTGCAGCACCACACAATTTGATAGTGCAACCCAGGTGCTGGGGACACCCTTCAAAGAACATCAGGGTTTTTGTCTGATCTAGAAGAAAACAAAACCAACATAGGAGTCAAGATGAGAACTAGTTAATCTGCTCTTACCTGTCTCACACACTGAAAAGTCTAACAGACTAAGAGCAGGTAACATTGGTAGCATAATCCAGCTGCAGAAATGCACATCTCTGTGCTAAAATAACATTTTTTGCAAGTAAACCAAGAATTTACTATAGAGCTCCCATTTTGTAAAACAAATCATCAAAAAGTCCAAGTAAAGGTCACATGGAACATGTTGGCCTAAACAGCCTATTCTAAGATCACTGTAGACTGTGCAGCAGTGAAGCAAAAAACCACTATCCTCCTAGGCACAATTGCTCATCGTTACAAGTCAAAAGCCTACATGATTTTGAGCGCAATTTAAAGGCTGGAAGATAGCATGGGGAAGTGGAAGGAAAAGAGATGCAAAGACTGCAGCTCCACAAAGACTTGCATGAACAGCATCTATCTGAGCTAGCACCTCTGGGAACCTGTCAAGTAGCATTTCTTCCTTCACAGACTTCCACTGCCAAAAAGAAGTTACAGAGGAAAAGGAACATGAGTTCTCAAAGGCGCACAATGATTGGACTTGGGGAAGCATGCACAAATTGCAATGAGGCAAATTTTGACTGGATATGTTAAAGTAGGATCAGGTGATCTTTTTAGGTCCCTTCCAACCCAGGCTGTACTGGCTCTGTTTCTGTGGAAAAATTCCTTATGGTGAGGATGGTTAAACAACTGAACAGGTGCCCAGACAGACTGAGCTCTCCACTCTGCAGTACTTTCAGCCTAATTAAAACCTAGCATGTCTCATCTTAGTTAGATCATGCTTTTATGTCCACAGCCAGTTCACTGTAGTTCCAAGATGTAACAGAATAAAAAAAGACGAGTAGGAAGGCTAACACTTGATCACACAAGGCACCCAACACTTTAGACCCAGTTAAGGGAAGCAAAACATTCATCCTTTCACAAACACAAGCTAAGACACATCAAGTTTACTCACCATTGGGCAACTGGAAAACTTGCATATAAAACTTATGACAGGTTCCCAAACGTGGTTTGGTCAACAGTTGATCCATTGACATCACTAAGTCTCCCTGGGTCATTCGACTCACCCGGTCTAACACTTGCTGTAAAAAATTGAAAGAAGAGTAAGAATCTGCAGTGCAAAGAGGGCACTGGCACCTTTAGGTTGTTCTTAAAACACAAACAAGCAAGCCAGTGTGATGAAGGAAACCTCTCACTTGAGATGCAAACTCAGGGTTAAACCCAGTAACACAAACACACACCCACAATATACAAGAATCTTAGAAAAGCAGGAAATATTCCTGGTGAGAGGTCAGATTGTGCCCTTCCTTGGAGATATCTGGATCTATTCAAGTGAAAAGAGTTCCAGCAGGTATAATGTAGTCACCACAGTGCTGGCTATCAGAAGCTCAGCCAACTCCCACAGCTGCTCTGTTGGCTACCTGGACCCTGTCCCACAAGGACTTTGGCAATCACTGTGGACCCATGCAAGTTTTGCTACAAATAGGTGCTAGAGTTACCTAGAACCAAGCCAGGGTATAAGGACACAGCAGAGTAGCTATGAATAGCTGAGGAAAAGTTACTCTCTAGGTTTGCCTGTCCTCTCTTTTTGGAATAAAAGTAACATTAAAATAAAGCACAAGTTTGGTTGGAGCCAAAAATAAGACAACTCTTTAACTTCTCCTTGTAGCAAACTCCCTGGAGAAAGCACAGAGATCTACCACAAGACCCAGTCTGACTTTGACTGGAAACACTCACCGGCTTGACATTGATGACCAGAGTGATACCATGCTCTAAGAGCATGTCCTGAGCAATTCGGGACACAGTCTTCTCAACAAGGACCAAATTAGGCCTGACATCAACTATCCGCTGTACATAGTTCTTCAAGAACTCCCTTTCCTGAAGACAGGAACAAAGTATGTTAAGAACAACAATTAACTACAACAAACTCATCTTAATATTACTTTCTTTCTCATTTATACGCTGACCTTTCCTATAAAAACAGGGAAACCAGCTATCCAGAAACCACCATCAGTTGCCTGTTGTACACATTTCATCATCCCCACAGCACAATACTCAGTTTATCAGTAATTTATTATATGCACTGATTGCCCATAAGGATGTAGTCCAATGACAGTCTGAAGTAAGAGACTTGCAGCAGAATCCAAACACAGATACATGAACCTTATATCCTTACACAGAAGAAGTCTTCACGTTTGAAAGCTGCTAGAATTAGAGCATACTAAACCAAAGCTTTTGCAGTATTATGCTTTCTATCTTTAGATACATGCTAATATTGAGTGCTGGCACTCTGTCACTACCATTTACTAAGAGTATGCCCATGTTCTACACCTCTACTAGTCTATAAACAGACCTGCAGTCCCTAAATCTGTATTTGGAGACATTGCTCCTGGAATCAGATCCAAAACGCTGTGCATTGAAAAATTGGTCTTCTAATCATGCCCACCTTCTGGCTTCATCTCGCTATCCCCTCCACTCTTCTACTTCTATGCACAGAAAGAGCTTCAACTCCATCTGAATTAAAAGCCTACACTGAGGAGGATGCAACTTCCCAAGCCTCTAATGTGTTAATGCAGCTCACATCAGTCAGGTTTTAGAAGCTCTGTGCAAGAGATACCACAAAAGCAGTTTGTCAGCTCCTCAGAACACACTCATGTTAATGTTGCAAAGATACAGCTTTTGCTAGAAGCTAATCTTTTCAATTTAAGTAGTATTTCTGTTGTATTTTCTGTCCTTTAAGACTTAAACGCAGATCACATTCTAAAGCAGACGCTGAAATAATCAGAGACCGATACTTAGAAGGTATTTAGAAGCTACTTCTACCCCATCCAGACAAAGGACAGGTATCAGCTGAAGCTTTTACTAGAAAAGAAGTACACTAGGCAGAGAGCAGAGACAAGTTCTATTGCTAAAGCTTTCATACTTTCATACCTGTAATCCTCTCCATTAATCAACAAACAAAAGTGTGTTTAAATGCATGCTAAAGAAATTATCAAATACAGAAACAAACCTCATGGCTCAAGCCCAGTAGGGCACCCAATCCACTTGGTATGGGTATCCTGACAAACACCTGCAGACTGATTCTTAAACAGGAATGCAGAGTGTAAAAGAAAAGGTCTATCCATTTCAGTGTTTTCATATTTGAAGCACCTCCCTGCTCACAGGGGCAGGGCACCTGCTTTAAAGTGACTCTTTGTCACTTTTATAGGTTGGTGATTTTTTCATTTTTTTCAAGCCTGACAAGAAAAAACATGGGTGCAACTTAACCCTCAGCTATAGTAACTTTTCTACTAATTCTTCATACACTAAACCATACCTAGCACTGACCTTCTGTAACAAGGAACTGTATGTTCCTTATGCAGGGTGTCATTAAAAAACCCCCATGGTTTTTAAAATGCTGCATGCATTTAATCGTGAGGATCAGAAGATCACTGTAAGTACATGTTCTGATGTTTTTTGCAGTCAAGTTACAAGACCACCAGCTTGTACTGTATTTACTGCAGCAGTTTTCTTAGCTAGCTGCTAGATGAGATTTTTCTCTTTCCTATGCAATCTCATTCAACTCCACCTTACACATTGAAAAAAAAAACCCCAACAATCAGATGTGCACTGATCACCATATTTTGCTTTAACCAAGAACAAAAGCATGCTCTCACCTGAAGTACTATAGGATCTATGCAGGTAAACTTTGTTTCTTCCCGATACAGGTACTCAATTGAGCACTTCAGCAAAAGAATTTTGGGATTTTTTAAGCAAGAGTTCATCTGAAAAGAAGACATAAAAATTGTTAAAACAAAAATACAATCACCTGGAAAATAAAGTGTACACAAGAAGATAGACTTCCCATGATAAACCCCCTCTCTCAAAAGTGTCTCAGCTATCCCCCCCACTATACACTCTTCCTTCTTCTGAAGATATTATACCCAGTTTCGGTATTTCACAGCTACTGTCCAGTAAGAGTGCAATATTAGAGGTTTCTACAGTCATCTTCAAGAAAACCAAAGTTCTGATACACTTTGGACCCTCCACCCAGATCACTTCTATCTTGACCTCCTGCTTTATTTAAAGGCTCGCTTTACTATATTGTCATAAGCTAGAACTACAAAAGCCTTTTTTCTGGCTAAAACTTAGGGTAATTATTAGACACCTTCTGAGGCTGTAGGGGTAGAAAAGATGTTTCTCTGTATGTGCATGAGAAAATTTTCCCCCACCCCAAATTGCTGGGCTAAAAGAAAACAGCTTGGAAAAGAAATGCTTTAAAAGCCATTCTTGTTAAGGGACTCAAACTAGAGAAAGCTTGCAATCCTTCTGACTGATGACAGAAAAAACATGACACAAAAAGGAAGTCACAGCACATTTGTTTCCTCAGCATAAACTATTAGCCAGCACTTGATTAGTCAAGCCTACATTACCTTTTTGTGTGCAACATTCTTAGTGCAAACAAATCCATTCACCACCATGGAGTCAAATTTCTTTCCACCAGGAATCTAATAAAGCAAAGAACATTTTACAAGTGTCATACATTCCCAGAACTTCTAATGCAGTAAACCTAATACACAGAATACTTATTGTAGTTGATGTGCAAACTTTAGCTACACCCTTAGCTATCAGATATAGTCACGCTGGACAAACAAATCTTTTCTTTTAAAGTCTGGCAAACTAAGGACAACGTAAAAACATGTATTAAGTTCCAGGATCTCTATGCCCCTCCCAACAAATGCATATTTGTTAAACCAGGTTCATTCCGGAAGATAAGGGAACCTAACTTCTATAGGCCATCAGGAGCATATCCCTTTGCACATGCCATTTCCACTGACATCAAACAAGTTGTATGGAAAGGAAGGAAAACACAAAGGAGAGAAAACACAAACTCCTACCTACTATCTGAACACATCAAACACTTGATTAGTGTGACTACAGTTAGAACCAATCACAGGAGTAATGAACAACATGAAACACGTTTCTGAATAACATGATTCAGAGTACATTTCTGTTATCAGCATGTGAAAACAGCAGACAGCTACAGAGCTTTCACCTCTGAACATCTGCTCTTTGAACTGGAGATTCAGGAGAGAAAGCAACAACTGATGTTGCCTGAAGAGATGCCACCAGGACTATGAGGTTCTCCTTACATCTTACATGGCTTCCAAATACAAAAAGGCCTCCTGAGGTGAACTTTGACAAAGAAAAACAAGGCTGAGCCTTTGATCCTCAGTCATACTAGCTCCTTGGATGTCAGTTTCACATCAGCCCAGGAGAAGAAACTCTGCACACCAAACTCTGCACACACCACAACTCCAGCTTTACAGTTCACCAATGTCAACACTGCGCCATCTGGCAGAACCGGACGCACTATCCCACAACAATTAAGTTTTCCTCTTGAGGAAAGTCATTGTACTTCACATGGGAGGAGTTAAACCCTCCATAATGGATAGTTATAGAGTACCAGATTGCTATGCAGAGTTCTGCAAGCTACTTATCCAGCACTCAGTACATCTCCAATCCAAGCACAAAACAAGCAGAAACCAAAAAAGGAAGTAAATCATTAAAAAGGTGTTGCTCTTTGCTACCTTCTGCAGCTCAAAAGAAGAGGTCAGCTCCAGGGCATTGAAACACCTTTCACTGTATGGAAAGTTCCTTCTATGCAACCTTCTAGAACCTCACCTTACTGAAAGGCTACATCAGCCAATTACACTACTAAACATGCTGGGGGTAGTATGAAGGGGACTCCTCAAACAAGAGTGCTGCCACCAGCTACATCCTTTCATTTCCCTATATCTACTGTTTGATACTTACTTTTTTGATATGAACAAACTGGCGGATATCCATGTCATCATCTCTGTTCTTGACATCAGGCCGTACAGTTTGAACTACCTGGCAGACCACAGGTACAATGATATCCCTCCAGGACAGTGACAGGGACTCATTGTACAGAAGCTGCTGAAGCAGTGCCATCATGTGGTTGTGATTAGCAGACCTGAAAACAAATAGATGTCTCAGGAGAAATATACATGTAACAGTGACTAGTTGAAGTTACATTTCAGAAGTAAATTTCTTAACATTTAGTGTGCAGAAAGTCTCTGAAGGAAGAGTTGCCTAGAATGTTCTACAGTTAACTCTGGTCCTGCACTTCAATATATAAAAATCACAGGGAAATAAGCAATCAAAATACACGATAAAGAATGTGGGTCTCATAATTCAAATTAAATCCTTGTTTTGTCCACTGTAAATTAAGTCTCACTGAAAACTGGTGGAACAGAGTGGCTTCAGGAATTGTTAGTCAATATATGCAAACTCCTTTTTCTACGTATTTCTTACAGCAGCCTTTCCATAGCTTGTTTCTCCCCATTCTCTTCTCTCAGCAGATCCAGATTGCTGTGATGCCAGCCTAGGGGCGTGAAAAAGAGTTCTTTGGACTTCTCCTCCACCCTCCTGTTGAACAATGACTCTGCAAGAGACAAACAAACTTTATTAATATAAGGTCACAATTGAATGCCGGTATCTTTATGAAAGGCTAGTTTGAAATGGGAAGACTTCACTGAGACATAAGCCTAAGCCTCTTGAATAACTGAGTTTGAGCTAGATGTCATGGTAATATGATGATGCAAACAGTACTGAGTATAAAAGTGGCGAGTCTACAAAGGCAAAGTGAGCTACTAAAATTCTTGTACTGGCAGTATAGAACGGTTTTCTAGAATTGAACTATTACCAAGCCCAAGACAAGCAGCAATCGTGGTGGTGGTACTGATGACAAAAGACCCAGAAAGATTTAAGAGATGAAGCTTTGAGCTATTCTGTGGAAGCACAGCAACTAATCATAATCACATCTTCATTTGTTTGCACAGAGAGTTAAAGATCAGTTACATAAGTTTGTGGGTGGGAAAGTTGTGAACAGACCTGGCACTTAAGACTTACTCAAAAAAAAAACCAGAACACCCAAACAAGAAAAAGCTTTTCTTTAAGGGCTTTTGAATGGAGAAATCAGAGAAGTGGAAGAAACTTAAGCTTGAAAGTACATTCAAAAAAGTTACAGTATAGCTTATCCATCAGTTTTGCCATAAATAAGTTCAGATTTACTGTCAAGTAAATATTTCCAAAGGGTCAACACCCTATTAAAGGAGTACTGAGGAGCTGCCATCATTACATTAAAATTGCACAACAGCAACATTTTAAGCTTCTCCTTACCTTTAATAAAAGCATCACTTATGGAGAACATCTGCTGCCCTCCGTTCTCAGGATTCAAATACTCTGAAAGAAGAGAGAAGAGGGAGATAGGCGGAGACAAAGAAAATGACAGGTTACACTGGTGTGCCCATATAATTAGAATGTACACGCCCACACCAGAAGCAGCAGCATTACTCATCTAAGTGTTTAGTCACCGATTTAGCAACAGCTTGATGGGTGGTAAAGGCAAGAATATCCTCTCATTCTTGTTCTATCAAAAAGTTCTAAGACAACAAGAAAATTGTATTTATTACTGTGAAGAAACAAAACAAACAAACGAGACAGGAGTAAAGACTGAACTAAGAGTTAAAAGTTTGCTTTTCCCAATTGACCCAGACCACACTTTTCTCAATCTGAATACAAATGTGCTAAGCTGCAAGCAGACACCATAGGAATGTCCAGAGAGGGAATGTTCCTCACTTTGGTCTAAAAACACAGCTTCAAAAGCCATCTTCCTCTCACACTCCAATGAAGTTCTTGGACTGAAGTTCTCTGCCATAAGATTTACCTTACACAGTGAAGGAAACAAAAGAGCCTGTCTTTCAAAACCTGTAAGTCTGAAGTCTAGAACAGTTTAAAGTGTTTTGAGGAATCAATGCTGACAGAGGTGCACTCCCAGCAACAAAGGAAAATAAGAGATATATCACTTTACAGATGGAAAGACAATGAAGCTTCATCCACCACCCTTGTTTAGCTCGCTAGATCTTGATCTTTCAAGCAGGCTGGCTGGCTACAAAAAGCTTTTCTCTACAGGCCATTGGATTGTTGTGCCTTTAGTTAGTTCCTTTGCTGTACAAATGGACTGTACAGTGAGAAAACAATTGCAATAGCCCAAGCACTTATATAGTGCAATAATCCAAAGTCTGAAGCTAACTATCACATTTCCTGAGAATGGTCCAGACCTACTACCACAAACAGAATGCAAGACAGGCAGCTTTTACACACCAACAGAAAGCAACAGATAGCTGACAGGACACAAATGATCACAAGTCTCTGAACAGCAGCACTCAATAGACAATTCACATGCCACGATTTTCAAAACCTGAGCTTGTTTGCAGTTGCCCAGTTTGAAAACATGTACTCAATAGATGATCAATGTGCCAAAGAGAAGCTGCAAGGGGAGCTTGCAGCTTAACAGTTATTTGCAGGTTCCTTTCACCTCATGCTTAGATTAAGAGTTTAACATTACAAGTAATCTACTGCTTGATAAAAGCTGGCTCACTCTCAGCATTCATTCAACCCAACCCCATGGACTACCTAGAGAAAGTCATGTCATGCTGAACCTTCACATCAGCATGTATACTAGCACCTCCATCCCGCTCCACCTTGCAACAGCCTTAGGGCAGCAGCCTCTACTGTGAACACACTCACATTAGGTCCGACATATATACCTGACTGACACAGCAAAGGCAGGAGTTATCCCTAGCTGAAACCTAGCCTTACTTATGCTCCAGTCAAAGACACAGGTGGCACCTCTAAACAGGCCACGCTTCTCTTCCATACAGCTTCACCTCCTATAACTTTGCTTCCAATTGTGCCCTGAGAAATTCCTGACAAGGTAAGATACCATACCTCCTCATAAACCGGACAGATAACACACTCACAAGTGTCAGTTTCAGATGGTGAGAGTGGCTAACGCACATTTCTTACACAGCATCACTAGATGCATCATGCTCCAAAGAAGGAGCAGCAGAGGGGACAAGGAAGCTCCTGTAGTAGTTTTTGTAGCCTTGCCTGTAAGCAGTGAGCTATCAAGTGACTGTCTCACAAGCTCCCCTGAAGAGGTCCACCAAAACAACCCATCCCAGAACATGAATTCCTAGGTCTGATTCAAGGGCATCACTGAAAGCAAATACTAAAATGCACATAGGAATTCACAGGTCTCCAATAGAAACCAGCAGGGACATTTTTTATACATCTTACAGATTATTCTGGTTGAACACCAAAATGGACTGACCTGAAACCTCAGCTTTTTTTCTAGATACACAAACAAGCACGCATGCATTCACAAATACCCACTGAAAATCAAGATGCACCTTCCCAAAAGGTGCACCAGGAAGGCTTCTGATAACAGCATGCTAAGGCTTGGCAAGCAATGGTGGTAAGGAATTGTGTCATAGCTATTCAGATGCTCTTCTCTTTCACCCTCCTAACTAGATGCAGACATCAAAAACTAGCTACCCAAAATACCTCAAGGGTGTATGGCTTCAAAGACATTTAGAAAACAAAACTTCCCATGTTGACAACGTTTAATAACAGCAACTTTAAAATAAATCAATTTTAAATTATTTTTAAATAATTCAAATTTAAATGCAGAAAGCAATTGAACTTTGTTTCCTATTTTGATAGACACTATAAAGTACCATTGTCTTTAGACAGTGATACTATAAATGAGTCACTATACTCACTTGTAAGATACTACAAGCTAACTAACTTGGAGTCACTAGAATTACATGAAAACACACCAGACATTAGTCAGCCTGTAACATCACAAGAAGTTCTGCTATTAGACTCAGACTATATACAAACCACAGTGTTGTAAAACACAGCTGGTACATCACAGGCAATTGCTTCAAAGCAGATGACTTCTGTGACTGGTGGAAACTGTATATCCCTTAATCATTTCAAGAAACCCACTAACCACTTAGATCAAAGTTGACCTGCACTTCTAGCGCTAATGTTTTGCCCTATGAGTCCTCCCCCAGTGACTGTAATTTACCAGTTGTGAGGAAATTGAGTTACTAGCCTCAGAAGGTGGATGTGATCTTCAGTTTCACTGTGTTATTTCAAAAGAAATTAAGTCACTGCCATCCAGTCTAACGACAAAAGACTACTTAAATGAAATCAAGCCAAATACACATGCCCATAACAGTCATGGGGAAGTTATTGGTCCCTGACAGCAGCAAACACACCATGTCACTGATCAACTACAGTACTGTTCTTAAAATAGCCAAGTCCTGTTCTACAGAGAAACATAATTATCGAGTTTTAACTGTCTAATCATTGTGATACTCTCTAACATCCTGAATGGCATCTTCTCTCAAATATAGCCAGGATGAATCAGGAAAACAAAACTGAAGTCTTTGCAATCAGACTTTAATATTTCCAGAATAAAGTTTTAACAGTCATGCATCTCACTACTCTAGGCTCTGCAGTACAGACTGCAGGATACTGTCACACCTAATTTTGAAGGTCTCAAATAATAAATACCTAAGTACCTGTGAAATTACAGTCTCCCTGTTACCAAGTGTTTCTTGCCATTCAAGATACTATAAATTCATTTTAAACTTGTTGCTTCCTGGTTAGGTCATTCCTGTAGAGACTCTGTATGTGCAGAGGGGGCAGATTTTTCCAAAAGCTGCAGGATAATACCTACCTCTTCATGGTGCATTTTAGTGACTCACACCTCTACCCTATGCCAATTCTGAGCACATTACTGATACTTCCTCTTCAAGGGAAATCCATTCTTTTAAAATAAATTGTTCCCAGTTTTCACTATCAACTACACTCCTACAGCATAACCTAGTTAAAAGACCACATACTTCAGGAACAGATAACAAACACCAGTCAGCAGAGATTCAGCAAAGATAGCAGAGTGCTACCAACATACATAATTCAAAGACAGAAATCTCTCTCCTCTCGGTCCCCTCACCACTTGCCTTTTTCACTGATTTTCTCCAAGCTCTCCACTGTCAAAGTCTGTCTCAGAAAAGCTTCAGCTGGGGTTATGAGAAACCTTGGTCAGGTCATCGGTTTCCAAAAGAATCAGGTCTTCTTACATTTCCCCTTCATCATGTTCTGATTTTCATATATGCAGATAAAAACTGAGATATGTCTGAAACCAGGACTATCATTCTGCCAGTCCTTGACAACACTGGCCAAGCCAAACTAACTACTACCCGCTTTACTCCCAACACGCACTGATAAAGAGAAACCTGCCACAGCTGGGAATTCATAGGATACTGCAGCACACCTGGGCCTATTTCTAACTCATTTAATCCAGCACCCCTGCTTCCCAAAAGGAATTTATCAGTATATTCATCCTCTCCAACCTTTCCTTCCCTGCAGATGCATTAATTTTTCATTTGATTAGGGCACGAACTAGAAGCAAATTGGATGGAACCAACAATGAGTTGGTGTCAGTAATTCTGACAACACATCCCTACTGTTGAGACACCTGACATCAACTTAGATTTTTACCTTACTCTGCTCCTTTCTCAGAGGGAGGCAGGGAGGCAATAAGCAGTTAGATTTCCCTTCTTCCAGACATATTTCAGTGAATAACAACAGGTGACTATGACAGGCAGTAACAAATGCCCCCTCTAATTTGCCTCTCTCACCCATGTCTAAAATGCTTTCAAAGTCAGCTGTGACCAATCCATTATTTAACAATGGATCATCTTTTAAAGTTGGAAATACTGAAGGGGGAAGGGTGAAAGAATAATCAAGAGACTCCTTACGAGCAGCCAAAGACAGAAGTCTACAAAGCTGATGCAATCTTAGGTGAGGAAGCAAAGACATCAACTGCTCCCCAGCATGTAAAGCAACTAGAATATATCAGACCCAAGCCAGAGGCAAGCCCTAGTTTCAGTCAGCCCTTGTCCAGTTTAGAGAATGCAGTTGTCAACAGGGAGGTACATTATTTTTTCCATAAGGATTTTGCTTAGTCTTTCAATTTGGTACTTATTTCTTTCCTTTGAACACCAAGTACCTGATTTCTTCCTACTTCGCTTAAGTGGATGTTCTCTTTTGAACAAGTGTTCTACAATCAGAAGTCAGCACAGACATCTTCCAAGTTAATTTTGTCCGGGTTTTGTTTTGAGTTCTATTTCTTGCTTGCTTTTCCAGTTTCATCTCAAGCAAGTTAACACATAGCAAACTGGTTTATACATGGATCATTTTTCAACACCCGTTAGTCAGAAACGGTGTATGTGGATCTGCCTTATTGTATGTACAGACAGGAGACTTTGTTTCAATTGCAAAGAGAAAGTCCCAGGGGAAGTTACACACTGAAGAGAAGGTACTTCAAGAGGTCTACTGAGCCTCCTCAGAGGTGAGCACATCAAAACTGCAAGCGAGTGCCAACTAAATGTATTTCCCCCTCCGTAAGACAGCTACAAAAATAGTGTCCAAATAGGTCAGTATTATTAGGGCCTAGCTCTCCATCATGTGCAACTCCAGCTGGTGACTACCTCATACCTTTTTGGTCGGCAGGGTGAGGGGGCACATGTGGGTACTTGGAGTGCTTCTTGATATGGAAGTTCACGTTGTCCAGCTCCACATTCAGGCTGATGGAGGCGGCTGAATCACTGTCCATTGTGGACTGGAAGCTGCTGACTGAAGTGCGCTTGCTAGGGCTGGCGGAGTCTTTTAGTGTTGGGTAAGGGGAAGATACAGGGAGGAGAAGGGTTCAAATGGGAATCATGAGGGCATCGGAGAGGAGAAAAATTGTCTTTACTACATAAAGACCAGTGTGCAATACTACAGGAATACAGTATTTTTATAGTTCTAATCTTCAGGTGTGCATGCTAATATATTGGGCATTCTTTAGTGCACTGTTATAGGGCCCAAATCAAGCAGAATTTTGCTTGAGAAACAGAAGGCAGCAATTTACATGCTTCTCCTCCATTTAAAGTATAAAGTTTAGTCATTTGCAACTAAATATAAAATACTGTATCCATCATAAGAAACAGGAGGACTAGTTAGGTTACAGTTTGCTTTAATCGTTACAGCCCCATGTGCGCACACACAAACACACACACACACAAAGCAAGACATGGTTAAACTACTATGTTCTGAGGACTGAGAATAACAGGGAAGAAGGCAGAGTGAGCACAAGACAGCTGAAACTCACTGGCTAAGTTATCTTCTCCTTCATCAGCAACCTGCTCTGTGTCACTGTCATCAAACTTGATGTCTTTGAACCAGGATGGCTCAGAGTGCCCCTCTACAGAGTTCACAGAGTCGCTGTCTGGAGATGGGGTTTCCGAGAACTCCGTGCTCTAGAAGACAAAGAAGAAAATAAAAAAGGTGTTAAAAGTGCAGCTCTGCTGAAATATTAAGCTGCCTTAGAAAACAGCCTGCTACAAATGCACATCATTTTTAAAGCCAGAGGATACTCTTAGTGGGTTGAGCCAAGTTAGTCATACTGCCACCCCGCTTACCATGAATTAGGAACTCTTTGGAACAGGAACCAAGTACTTCTTTACACTTCCCACATGCTCTGCCTCTGCCTCCTTCACACTTCCACACAACCTGAGACTAAGTGGCACTAAAGGACAAGCTTTTTCTACTGCACATTTTCTGTCACCACATCCAGCTAAGCAGTTTTGAACGCCTGCTATCCTCCCAGCTAATTCGGGTTATGACTGTATCCTTTGCCCAGAGACCAGCACATGCAGCTTTTAGGGGAGGCTAATTCTAAGTTACTGAAGCAATTCTGTGACTGACCAAAGTAGCTCTACGAGTTTCACTCACAAGTCGGACTCCAGCAGGGGCTACTGTGTCAAAGCAAAGCAGGCCTAGAGTGTCAGAGAACCTGGAGAACATTTAAGTGATTTCTATCAGCCATTGTGATCTCGAGAAGACCTCACTATCATTCCTTTGGATACAGTGAGTGCAATAAGCAACTGAGTCAGCAAGCGAGTCAACAAGAGTCTCCTGACTCTTGTCCAGGAGAAATGAAATCAGACAGTGCTTTCAGCTGATGAGAACAAGAATTGGCATTAAATCATTAATAACATTAACCCCTTACAAACAGTTAGAAACAGGGACCCACATGCACTTGCTAGTTAAGTGCAAGCTTTTACCAGCAAACTGAGACAGTGCAGTTGACTAGCTGAGATGCCAGATGAAGCCAAGGCAATCTCAAAGGAACACCACATGACCGTGGCCAAGAGCTGAAATTCATGAGGAAGGCAAGATGCTAATGGCTGCAAGCTTCCTGACTGAGCTGCATCAGACAGCTGAGCCATTCTTTATTGCAAGAAGCTGCAAAACACGTAAGAGTCTCAACTGAATGCTTTCAGGTAACAGAGAGGCATGAGAAATACCTTGTTGCAGCTGAAAAAAACCAATCCAGTCACTCAGGCCAGCGACTGCTCTTACCCCTCAGTAAGTTTGATTGCAATGAAATATGGTAGGGTAGCATCTCTGGTCACTGGTTCCTTGCCTTCCCCTCAGATAGTTAGTCTTATTTGGGAGGCATTACAAATTCCCACGCCCAATCTTGTATCATGGTGTGGTACCAAATTACTACTGCCATAACTGGAGATCAGGAAAAGGTTACCAATACGGTATATAAGAAGATCCAACATTGCATATCTAAAATATCCATTCTTTGAAAGTTTTTAAAGAAGCAATTTTGAAACAGAAGAACACAACCACCATTGTCTCCATCACCAGTAATTGCACACAGATTCTAGGTTCTGCATGACAGCACAGAAGCCACAAGCACAGACTATGCTATTTCAAGGCCTCCATGGAAACACCCACAATGAGAGGCACAGGCCTGGAAAGGAGACTCTCCCCTCCACTTTTTGTAGCGCATTGCCTGTAATAACACTTCCTCTACAGAGGACAGTCCCAAAGTTTTCTTGGCAAATGCAGCTTCCTCAGGCTTTAAATCACTAAGGAAAAACGCCAGTTCTCTGGAGAGCCAATTCATAGATATGCCTGTTGAGAACAGGATTAGAAAAGATTCTAGTCAACAGCCAAGCCCAGCAAAAAACATAGTTTTCCTACTCCTTTTACCTGTAATGGTCTGTAGAGAGCATACTCATCCCTGAAGAGCTGATCATGATGACTGACACATTCTAGCCAGCGTCCATCAACCAACGCTTGTCCTATTGCAATGGCTTGGACCCTGGAAGTATGAAAACAGAGACGGTTTTCCAAGTCTAGTTCTAAACATATATAGTTTATACTACAGGCATGCTACAAAAGGGAATAGTCATTTGCTATGCACTATTTGACTCATCAGTATGTCATTAACCAGACGCTACTTAAAATACAGTGGAAAGGGAGTGGAATGTACTGATTCAAGTACGGGGCTGGATGAGGAGACTGCTAGTACTCTCAACTCGGCTGAGGTGTCCAAAAGATGTTTAAGATGCATTGTCTGTGCTCCTCCAATATTGGCAGCTTGAGTTATATATACACTAAGCATCTCTACTGAGCAAGGACTTGCTCTGTGTGTAAGAACCATCTCAGTTTTATCCCCCTCTTGCACAGCTAAATACACTAGATTTTTTATACTCACAAGGTTAAGAGCCTACCAGCCCCAGCAAAAATCAAACACTATTAGTGATCTCTGAACCTATGGGCAGACCTGCCCTTTTGAGTATAAATGAACATTTTTGGACAGTCTTTGTAACACATTCACTGTTCTCCAACTGTTTGAGTGATACTTGTCCAATAAGCTACCTCCCCCACTGACTCTCAAACCAGACAGCCTCCTGAACCCTGCTGGTTTGGACCACACAGAGTGAGAACCCTACCTGCTTTGGCAGGCAGCAAAGAAGAGATCCACATTTTCTTTCTTTCTCATCTCCCTGCAAAGGGGTCTATCTCTGCAGTCTAAGGCACCCTATCTCACCTAAAACTCAGAACCTCCTGTGACAGAGATAGACGACACCTGCTGTCCTAAAGCATCAGGGTTACCTTGTGGTTATGTGCCCATTTCTGATGAGCCAGTTGACCAGCTCTTTTCCTACAATGCAGTTGGGATGTGTTCGCAGCCAGTAGCGATGGTCCTGAAACTCCATCCCACTGTTGTGATGACAGATTTTCTTCCACAGATCTTTCAGTTGGACTGAGTCCTGGATAAGGAAATGTGCAAGTTACTTACTAGTCTGACCTTAGCACTGGTTTCAAGGGCATCAACCTGGGCTCTCAGATCAGCTTCTAGATCAAGAGCCCTCCACAGACATAAAATCTAAGTCATTCTGCACACTTTATGTGAAGGTACAAACAGAAACAGCAAACATACATGAGATCAGCTTCTTGTATCCTTTTATATAAAGTTGAGAGCAAGGAAGAAATAAAGAGGGTACCCTCAGAGTTAAGTCTGTTTGGTTTTTTTTAAATGTGGCAAGAATTTGTACTGCCTAGTAGATACTTATGTCCTTACTACTCCCCTTTTGCACCCTACTCTTAGACTCAGGTAGTATGTGTAAATGAAGCTTGAGACAACAAAAACATCATCTGGAAGAGGGGTCTTCTACATAATCTATTCTTAACCTAGGCTTTGTGAAGCATACGAGTCCATTAGCAAGCCCCAGATACAAAGCAATTGACACACCAATGTGCACTGCTATGTTCAAGTTCTAGGACACCATTTCTTATTGGGGATCCCTTTTTGTATTGTTCAGTATCAAGTCTTCTTTTAGACACTGTTGGACTGGCCACTAAGCAAAAGAGGTGTTTATACCTCCCAACTCAATTAACCATTTTTGACTCTGTGGATCAGTACCCTTCACCACTTGTAATACTTGAGCCTCAAACTCATTTTCAGGCCTGTTAAGCAGGTACACCGACTCTTGCTTAGGCTGTGCCCCAACCAAACTGAGCTGTCTCTCTGCACCTGGGCCCTTTTGCTTTCCAACACATGCCCTGGCTTGGCACAGCACAGTCCCATCGTTGCAGAGTGGAAACTGGGATTTGGGATTATTTTGAGAGCAACAGAGCACCCCAAGAGGTGGAAAAGAGACACTGCACCTCACTTTCTCAAAGGGCTCAAGTGTTTTGTGTAAGGGTGGAGAGAGGGGAGGGGAAAGCTTAAATTTTAACTGGTTTCAGCTTTCCAGTTATCTGTTAGACCCACATTATTGCACTTTCCCAAGAGTGCCCTGAGATCCAAGAGTTTTCTTCCACTTCTTTTAGTGTACTGCTTTTATTTCCAGCAGTGGTAGTCCTGGTTGTTATCCTAAAAATCCATGTCAGCAGCTCCCTTTCTGTACCAAGTAGAGTCAAACTGATCAGTAATGAAACACATCATAGGATCACAAGATTTGATGCAATCAGTGTTTTCATAGGTCAGCTGCCTTATAGTTTACCCTTAACTCACGTGTTGAATTCATCAAACTGCACAAACTGGCAAATCCTTTAAACGCCAGGATTTTGACCTCTACTTGACATAAAATTTGCTTACCCCAGTGTATTTACATCATCCCCTAGCTTTTATTTAATGAGCAAAGTTCATTAGTCTTCTGAATGGACTACATTAAGCTTTAAATTACCTTTTGTTATAGAGTCAGCTCCACGTTCTAAGTGAATTAAACAAACAGCGGGAATTCACAGAAAATCCTACATTAATTGACACTGCATCTTCTGATCTGACACGAACAGAAGCAATACTACCAATCCTCTTTGACCCCAAGGAAGGAAAGAGACAAAAATTAAACAACATGAAGCTGAAGTGCACTGGGACTTGACCATCTTGGTCCAAGTTATGTTCACAGTAGTTTGTATTTCATTTTTCCTGCGTTAATGTACATGCACAGGCAGGATGGCGTACAGACATGTCTTAATGTTCCTCACGTGGTTATCTATTTACAGAGCACCCAATAAAACAGTTATGCAACTGAACAGGAGCTAGTGTTTCTACACCCTCAGGAATACTTGTATGCCTTCTGTTGACAGCAAGCAAATACCTGACAACAGAGAAATGAGCCTTCCTGATCTTAAAACAGCAACATGGAACAACCTTGAATCTCTTAATGGGTGAAAGACACTCCCTTCCCTTCTCTGCATCTTTTTTGCCCCATCTGTTGGAAACACTTCCCCTCCCTCACAGAAAAGAAACACTGTTTTCTACTGACGATTGTACAGTAACTGCCACCCACAACACCGCCTCTGTGGGGAGGGGATAACAGGATTACACAGAACACTGCTGCACATTGATTTTTTTTTTTTCCTTTTTTTTCAGACAAGTACGTCACTACAACCTTCCACAAATTGCGGTATTTATTCTGCAAACAGAGGGGGACCAAGTTAGGTTTTGGCCCAATAAACTGTAACAGCTCTAACTCATTCATTGTGGTGCAACCATTCTGACATAGCCATTTAAAGTTTTCAGAAGTGGCTTATGAAAGGGAAAATCTAAACCTGAATACAAAATCAGGACATTGTGCTCCAGGTTTAACCCACAAGGAGCCACCATACACCAACTCCACACCACATAACACACTTTCCTAACAAAAACTGTAAACACTTTTATGCAAACTCCATATGAAACTATGATTTGTTTCAGGAAGATGGAACTGCCCAAAGCAGCACCAATATTCTCCATCCCTACACTACCTGAAGGAGGGGTACAGGTAAGAGTGCTCAGACAAGAGCCTTTAAAGGTAGCAAGATACTCCTCCTGCATGGTACAAGAAAGGCAAACTTCATCACCCTCACACAGCAGGACAAAGAGAAGCCTGGTTAAGGTACCAGAAGGATCTTGCGCTCATCCTCGCTGGTCTCTGCCTTTGTATGTGTACGACTGGCCTGGGGGCTGACAGATGTCTCATAGGCAGGCACCATTGGTGAACCTGATCGATCCAGTGACAGGTTAGTGATGCTGGCTGACCTGTAGTGAAAAAAAGAAGGATTGAAATTCATTGTGCAGTGCTCCAGCAGAGCAGGCATTGATCTTGTATCATGCCAAAAAGGAACTTAAGCTAGTGACACTGTCCACTCTCCTTAGAACAGACTTACTGCTTAAAGCTTTGTCCCCCATCAAAACAGCAAAAAAGATTCCTAGGAAGCAAGCGTATTGCTTTGGAACATTAAAGTTAAACCTAAGCTTTTGTAAAGCTCTTCGTAGGAAGGACTTAGAACTAAGTTTAGCCACTGCAATTCATATATGTCTGCATTTGACTAGACTGGGGAAGGGATAGGATGCTGGGTAATTAGAAACTCCAGCAGCCTGGAGGCAAGACAGATCCCAGCAAGGGCAGGTGACACCCAGGATACCTGTAGCAGGGCAACGGGATTCCTCCTCTCCTTAACCCATTTAAAATTCCTTCTTCTCAGCTCTCTGAAATGGCTGACAGCTTACAGAGTCTAGGAATTTGAGCACCTGCTCTCTAGGGTGGCTAAACTGTCTGCTGAAGTTGGAGATCACTCCAGCCAGCAATCTTCCTTGTACTGCAATAAGGAGCATCCACCTGGTATCAGTGCAGCTGTTGGGAAATCTTGGCTATGCACTCCAATACAAACACACCATTTTGCAATTATCATTGTCAAGCTAAAAATGCAAATGAAGTTCCAGACACCCTCTGCTCCAATATTCCACAATTAGACTAATCCTCTCAAGAACCAGAGTGCAACTTCTGCAACTCAGCAGCAAAAAAGCATGCAGTGCAAGCTATTAATGCTAACAGCATCCTAAGGAGAGAGGATGGAAAACACTTCTGCATACAGCAAGAGGGAAGCTTAAAATGCCAGTGCTGAACTGGCTCCAGAAGCTTGCAGCAGACCTGTTGCCAGTCTCTAGTCTCTGGAATGAAACTTGGATAACTTCACAGAACTTGATAACTGGCAAACAGACACTAATTATTACGAAGAATTCACAATAGATGATATGGATAAGCCCAGGCACGAAAAAGCAATGCCACCCTCTTTCAGCTTTTTTTTCCTGCAAGGAAGTAGGCACTAATGGTACAATAGTCTCAAAATCACTGCTTTTTCCTCCTCTGTCTCTTGACAAGAATACAGGGCTGATAAAGGGGTTTAGTTATGTCCTATTTAATAATTTATTTATCACAGAAAACTCTATTGGTACTACATCCATATACATCTAGAGATGATAAGCAAAAAACTTTCTGTCCTAGTCATGCATTCAAGGCGGGCTAAAACTCTGCAAGTTTTCTACTGTTCAGATGCTCTCAAGATAAAGTTCGAACAGGCAGAGTTTTGCAGCTTAACAAAAAGCATTACTAATGCAGAATATGAGACTGACATCAAAGTCCATCATGAAGCACTCCTCCCAGTTGTTTCACAACAACCACTTTAACTATGCCACCTACCTGTAAGCAGCGGGGATTATTTGTGTAAAAGGGCATTAAGCAAGACTTAGAACAGTCAGATTTCATATCTGTCTTTATCATCACCAGTTACATCCATTACTTCATAGTACTTATCTTTTGTAAAAGCAGAGGGGAGATTTTGCAATGAAAAAATCCTTATCCTTTAGAAGGACCTACAAAGGAGGAATTCAAATGCCTGCACTTGCAATATTTGACTGTTGCGCTGGGTTTTTTCCCCTCACAAATAGTCTCAGAAAAACCAAGACAAACTCAACACAGATACCCCATGCACAGGGAAAACAAATAATACTAAGTAACTTCTGCTACCTGCAACTAAATGCACTTAATCTGCATCTTTTTTTGCTTCATCTCATCTAGAAAAAGGCGTGGTCTAGCTTCTCAAAGAAATATCTACAGCGGCTTTGAGACAATCTAAATGGTAGTACTGCTTAACCCAAAACAAATAGTTGTTACCACAGGTTCAGAATTTGATTATTTCTCATCATTGCCTCTCAAACATTAGTCCAGACAGGTAAGCTACTACAGTGAGGCCATGAATTCTAACTTGAGTTAGCAGTTTGGGCTTGCCAGGTCCAGCTTAGAACCTTTCTACTATTGCATGTGTCAGCAAACAGCAAAGGCCTTTTAAAATAGATAACATCCATTCAAACAGAAGGAGGAGAGCATCCCCAAGGTTTCAGACATTTCCTGACGTCACTGCAGTTATTTAGCATTGAACTTTCAACTCTGGACTCCTTGCCATATTTGCCCAGAATTGACTTTCATTTCTAGTTTATTCACCAGTATTTTACTCCCCCTAGGTGAGATCTTTGGCTCTCAGCTGTAGAGTCAGTATGGATCTCCTCCTAACCGCTCCCATCACACAGAAGATAAAGACTCCAAGCAGTGCACCCCCTGAAAGGCACACCCAGCATTCTTCTCTACAGAAGTTCCCTCGTCTTTGCTGGTCCTTCCAGATGTCTCCAAATTGCTAAACATTTTGCATGCCTGCAATACCAATGCAAATAAGTGTCTGAATGTCTCCTGAACCAACACTGAAATCTGGATTATCTTCAATCTGTTCTTTATATCCTTGCCTCACCTTTATTTCCCAATTTAACCATAATGAAAGTATGTAACCAGAACCATAGCAGAAACACTGTGAAGTGGAAATCACTTCTAATACCAGCCTATTCAGTGAGATTAAGCTCAAGCATTCACAACTTGTACTAAAGCTCTGATGAACATTTCCAAGTTCATTCCTGCACTCTTGCACAAAGGCCTACAACGGGATTTTAGCCTAAGGAAGCCTGGCGACCTTAAACAAGATTATGTTTAATGAAAGAGCAGAAGGAGCAGGCTGGAGAGGGGGAAGGGGGAGAAAAAGGGAGGAACACCAAACAAAACCAAACCAACAGCTCCTTCATGACCTCAGTCTTTACCTCTCATTAACAAGAGTCTGTTAGTCCTTTTTCTGGGCTTCCCCAGAACTCCACCTTTCTTAGACACTTCTTTCCCTTTCTGTTCTCTTCACCACCCCCTTTTTATTTGACTGATCCAGCAGCAAACTACATGTTCCTCAAAAGTAGTATATTTGTTAATTAGAAAATGTAATAAATGGCCTTTCCTTACCACTACATATGAGTAACAGGGTGTTCCATTTTAAACATGAAACAGCATGCTCTTTAAAAACAAGCCCCAAAATACAGGCTTTACAGTGAAGGGTATGCTAGGAGTGCATCCAGAACAGAAAGTACTCAGATGTCATTAGTTTACCTATTCCTAGCTGGTGACTTCCCTGCATCCTCCTGGACAGTCCCAAGGCGTGCAGACAGTGTGGGAGTTGAAGAGTCTGGGTGAATCAAACTGCAAGAAAAAGGAGCACATTACTGGTATTTGAGATTCACCACATGCAGCAGTGTCAAAACAGGTAGAATTAAAATACAGTTCATCCAATGTTACCTCTCATTCACACCCATGATTGTTAAATCAACAAGGGAACAGAGAAATCTTTCCCCATATGTAAATAAATGATATCTGGAGGATAGTGCTCAAGGCCTTTCACTTCAAACTCAAGTCTTAGATAATACAGCTTCTTCCCACGTCTTGCATTATCCTGCCTTCCTGCCCACTTTCCCTATATCCCCTTTTGTTTACACATCTCCTTCCTCACAGGCTGCTGCTATTCCATGCTTTGGAGGTAAAGGCATTGCCCCTGTTTCACCAACATATCATTCTTGCAATCAAAGCAATGCTATCTATTGATATTGTTAGGCAGCTTTTACCCAGATAGTCTGACAACCTTCTGTAATTGTTTAACCTGATCACTATCACCTTCACACTCCTTTTCCTTCCAGTCCAGAAGGAAGGACAAACAGTAGATGTTCATAAACCAACAGTATAAATCCCTACTGGATAAAACACGAGAGATAAGCCACTGCACCCCAACTGATACAGCTGTACTGGCTGTGCCCTGGGATATAGACTTGTTACTAGCATGATAGATGCTCTTTGTGAGAAAATGTACACAGGACAACTTTGTCCGAGTAGCTGTACATGCAGAGAGTACCCTACTCCTTCACTTTTAAAGGACATACTGAAAAGACAGGCTCTGACTCAACAATTCCTCAGTAGTTTCATACCTGCCTGTACTTCTGTTTTTAGGCAAACAAGCACCACATTAGGCTTTTTCTTCCTCTCTCCACAATGAGTTAAATCACAGTCCTCAGAAATTAACTAGCATACCACTTGAGATGGAGTACAGTGCTCTTAAATTCATCTTCCAAAAATAAGGACCCCCTGATTGAAGATCAATGGAAGAAATATACTTTGAAAAAAGTATAAGAGAACATTCATAGCTGTCCTTTCAATCGCACTTCCACTAACAGATGGTTACTTCCACCATTTCTCTCCTATTTGCACAGACAGCATCTCTTATATTCTCTTGCCCAATCCAAAACCTGACAAGTAAAGCACCAGATTTGTTTCTGAGTACTTTGGTGTTTAAAAGGGACATTTTTCTGATTTGTCTAAAAATCTGCTCTGCCACTGGTATAGAATCACTGATTCCATAGGTTAAAGGAAGGACTGCAAATAATTTAAAGCTCCAATAGAAAAGCTTCCAAATCTTAACTTAGAGAGAAGAATATGAGAAGCAAGCACAGGATTAGATTCTTTTTACATGAGACATACTTCTAAGCTTCCTAGATGGAAACCACCAGCTTTTGTCCAGGCAGGTGTGAGCCTGAAAACACAATTAAGATTCTGCATCTCAGCACAAAGCCATTCACTTTACCTTTGCCAGGTTAGATCCTCCTCCAGGAAGATGTTGCGGCTAGCTTTACGGCTCCCAACTGGTGTGCGTGGCTCACCAGGATCCAGCACTGATACAGAACATGCAGAATCCGACAGAGCGTTTAAGTCTTCCCCAATGGAATTGCTGTCTGTGGAGTGTGCATAGCTTAAGGCTATTTTGCGGCAGTAAGTGCAGGCTCGGAGATCCCCTGTGGAAAGGGGAACCAGAGAGTGTAAGTGAACAGGAACAAATACTACTCTTTCCACAGGATCAGAGGTGTATAGCACTGGAAAAAGGATTTCCTGCTCCAAATTCCCTTTGTGTGTTTAAGTCTAGCTCTCCTATTCCCTTAAAAAGCAAAACACCAGATAATTATACACTCAGTGAATTTCTCCAAGTCAAATGATGCATAGCATTATCAGTAAGAGAGAGACAGGTTGCGGGAAGAGGAATAGCACATGTGCACACTCAAATCATGGTACAACAATAGCCAGTCAGATATCACTGATGTATCACATCAGCTGATGTCTGGAAATCATCACCTGCATCAGATGCCTTCAGTCTGGTAAGTGGTATTTGAAAGAGTCTTTCTCACCCTCAATTAGACCACATAGCTCATTATATTTTAAAATTACCATTACAAAGTGCAGGTTCTCCTTGAGCACACTTTTTGCAGTGAACATCCTTGTTAAATACTGGCCGTATTTGCTTGGTTATCATGGACAAAGTAATAGTAAAAATAGCAGGCATAATCCAGCATTGTGCATGAAGAAACTGGTAGAATTAAGTCCTGTGATTCTTTTTGCTTATTTCTAAGCCCAGTAGAGACCTGTGCAGCATTCTCTAGCTGATGCCAGAATCTAAAACACAGTAGCCATGAGCTGAGCACACAGAGAATGTTCTGCTTTCCAACAGATAAACCCTACCTGTGTAGCCCATGAATTTTCCAGGGATTTCCTGATTGCAGCATCGACTACAGAAGATCTGCCCACAGAGTCGACAGTGGTGCCTCCGTCGGAAGGTCGTGAATTTCTCACTGCAGTCATAGCATTCCTTGCATTGGCTGTCAGGCATCCAGTACTGTTTCAAGTCACTGTCCTACAGGGGAAGGCAGCAGAGAAAGTATTTTATGCAAACAAAAAAGCATATTCGGATCTGTGATTGCTTTGCAGACAGCGCACATGAACAGGGCAATGTCATGTAGTCCTGTGCACGCACACTCTTGTGTATAAGCACAGAAAAGATTTTTCACATGGCTTTGTAGTGAGTCAGAAAACTGAGACAGTTCTTAACTGTGAGAATAAATCACAGTCTGTGAGAATAAATCACAATCACAAGGGCCTTTGCCTTCTTGATCCAAGATGGAGGCAAAGCAGACAAAAGTTATCATAAACTGTAGATAAAGGTCATGGAGAAACAAACATGAAGTACTGTTTGCAGTTCCCTCCCATTTACCCCTAGCATACGACAGGTCCTCAACTAGCACAGTTAAAAAAAAAAAAAAATCTATTTTCATTTTAACAGTTAATACCAGGATGTACTTTGAAAGGATTACAAAGATGTGAAAATTTTGTTACATGATCAAATTCTTCAAAACCTCAATAATCAGCCTGTGGCCCAGATTGACATTGTTCCAAAACTCCAAGTTAACTGCTTCATGAAGACAACTGTGGAGTACACACTCAGCAGACAACAACATATACTGATTTACAGCATGGGTGCAGCCACAGGAATTCGTGTCTCAAGACTTGACAACAAAGAGTTAAAACTTCCGTCTGGTGTTGTAGCACATATAAACAGAGGAAGACAAACCTCAATTATGATTCTGAGCACACCAGCGACAATTACAGTGGATGGAGACAACCACTAATGGCCACATGACAGCTCTGACTGTGAAAACACTCTTTGCTAGAGTTCAGTTCTAGCAATAAGCCTTTTCAGAGGGACTGAATACTCTGGGATTTTCTTTGGAAGAGAAAGTGCTGCAAGAATTTTCTCAAAGCAAATCAAGAAGAGAGTAACTGCAGAGAAAAGTGATCCATACTCCAATTCTCACATTAAAAAAATACAAGAAAAGCATAGCTGAATTGAGGCTTTTTTTGGATGTTTACAGAGTGAAGCTTGACTTTGTTGCTAGACCAATTTTGAGACCAAACAAGCTATGATCAACAAGTCAACAAATTCATGCTGTACTCACCCAGGAAAGCTTGTACAGAAAGAGATCAAAGACCGCTCAAGGCAGACCCCTGTTCAAAAGAGCCTAAAAATCCTTAAGATCATTACTAAGCTTCAAGCAGGGAAAGATACAATGAAGAGCTTTCCAAGAAAATGTTGCAAAGCTGCAGGGGATGCCAGTTAAGAGGTTTTGCTGCAGCTCTGCATTATAAACCAAATCTCTGGTTCTGCCAGGAGTGGCTGCTTCAAGCAGCAGTGCCTCCACTCACCATCTCTCCCTCTTTGTCTCTGCACCCCTTGCACATAACTGGATGTTTAGAAACCTAACCACTGCTGCTGACACCTTCCAGATCTCTTCCTTTCTCAAGTCAGAGCCAACACTCATGACAAAAACAGACTGCAAGGAAAGGTTTAGAATAAAAGCCTGACCTCCATTAGCAGTAGAGGTTGATTAGAGGGGCACCTACCAGGATCTGACATGCTTTCTACAACAGTAAAGTGGTCTCCTGTAGAGTCAGACAGTAGAAAGAAAATTGCTGCCTGGAGTGACTCAAGGAAGACATGGCTGCAGTCAAGGGCAGTGATGCATTACTATCTCTACAGAAGTCAGCATGCTGACAACTAACACACCAGTTTCAGAGAAAGATCTAGACATACACATTTACTGCTGCATCCTGACTGAGCACTTCTCCAATAGCTTCAAAGATGTCTGGAAGTCTCCAGGGCTTTCAGAAGCTACCACAAACTGAAACATTAGTAGGGGCCACACTCAGTGCCCTGCCTACTGCAATGAAAGGTTTTTGCATTAACCTCAAAAATATAATCCTTTCTACCAAAGCGAAGTTACTCTTACAAGCAGAATAGCACTGGAAGCTAAGTGAGTTTACTCAAAGTCTACCTGTAAAAGCTATCAAGCCAAAACTCTTTTTTCTCTTCATTCAGTGTAACTAAATGTAGTTCTGCCTGTTCATGCCTTGCTCACAGACACAGCTATTTATATCGCCACTTATAAATAGTTGTGGCTTTTCTCAACTGGATCCTCCTCTTAAAGGCATGGCCCAACTCAGCAGAAGGAGGTAAAAATCAGCAAGTCAGTAGCAACTACCAGATCCTTAATGAGCTGAATCAAAACAGATTACCAGCACAAGCCTTTCAACCAAATATTGCTCACCAATCACTACTATACTAAACAGTAGATTTAATCATCCTCAGAATTATCATTGCTATTTGTAACAGTCAATGTGTTTCACCTGCCCATGGTTAACCTTCAAGTATAAAAACCATCAAGTAATACTAGATTAGGTAACAGAAGTGAGAAGGAGTTTAAAATGAAAGCATCTGGTCCAAGTTCAGAAAGCTGAGTGCAATGTTTCACTTCTACAATAGGACAGATGTTTGACATGTCACAAGCATCACTACTTCCTCTGCCCTCACAATTTTTATTCAGTCATCCTTTAACCTTCTGAAAAATCCCTGTGATGTAGCTAAAAAATGAAGCTCAGAGAAGCCCAGTACAAATTCAGTTTCTGGATAGTTTGACCTACAAATCCTTAAGTAATACCTGGCTCTTCCCCTCCATGATTTCTTTGAGGCGCTTTAAAACAGTGCTGAGGCTTCTTAACTGAACTGCTGTTCGAGGATCATGACCTCCAAGAGGTGGCTCTACTTTCCTTCGATTGTCTGGAAGGGAAGGGAGAGTAGTATTCATTTCTTCCATGATACATCAACAATCACATCACTACACAAAACCCCACCACAGGGAAAAATGTTCACATACTTATTATACACTTTACAAAGTTACAGCCTGTATCACTTCTTGCCCTTGGACTTTTTTCCCCCCAAAGGAGCTTCTGATGCCAGACAGCCTATTTTGACTAACATTTTAAATACCATCCCCTGCCTTTAACAAGAACCGATTTGATTGTCTGAGAATGAAAGCATCTTTCAAAGAAATAAAGCTATTTTGAACTTACCACATAAACCTTGTAATAACAGTCTTTTAGAAAGCGCTGAAGCCTCATTACAGAAAGCCCTCTAGGATACTAATATGTACAAAATAATTACAATAATATTTACACTCATTCTAGGACGAGTATAAGCCAATGCCTTAACCCAAGCATATTTATAAATTGCTACAGCAAGTCTCAGGACTTAATTGCGCAGTTTCTATTCTATTCTACTCAGAATAAAATGCATTCAGAAGTTCATGGGGGGTTTTTTGTTGTTGTTTTTGGGGGGTTTTGGTGTGGGCTTGCTTGGTTTTTTTTTTAAGTTAAAAGCCAAGTTGCTGAGAACTTATGCAGTCATTCTTCATTAACTACAGCAAAGACACTCCTCTATAAAAATGTAATGCAGTTAATTTCTTTCCCATAAAATGCTAGATTACTTTGTAGCATAGCTGAACAAGTTACAAATAGGACCTTTCTCTCCAGAAGGATCTGCAAACCCAGCGCTGTATTTATCTAAATATCTAAATATCTAATTTAGAATATCTGAACATTTTCAGAGTCACTTTTCTACATAAACAACTTTTCTGAATAGTTTAAAGTTTCTTACCAGTTTTGCTGCTCTCCATCTGACTAGCATATTATTTTGATTCCCCCTAGTACAAGAAGAACAGTCATGGCTGCTTTCTGTTTACTGCTTTAGATACCACTGATGTCAGCCAGAATGCTGACAGCACCAGCACAAGCATGTTAACTATTGCTGTGCAGTAATAGCTAGGCTATTCCTTTGTGGGCAGATCAAAATCCTTAGAGTAACGGGATTAAAACTGGGTGATTCCATGCCTCTTCTTCAACAGATATCTTAGTAGGTATTTTTAATCAGCCCACTTATAGCTGCTTAATGACCTGTGTACAACAAAGAAGCCACAACAGACCTTTTTAAAGAAATTCTGGGGTGCTTAAACCCACTTCAGTGGCCAGTCATGTGGAATTTGTTTATTAAAACAGGAAAAAAAAAAGCAACAAGAATATTCTTGGACAGCACCAGGCTGAGTATTTTAGGGTGATTAAAGACACCATCTCTATTGAAAGAAAAAATAAAATAAAAATCACATTTATCAGTCTTAGGTTAACTCTTACTCCTAATCCAAATTCCAGTACTATAAATATTAGACTCATTTTCTCAGTCAATGCACACATAGAATCATAGAATAGTTAGGGATGGAAAGGACCTTAAGTCATCTAGTTCCAACCCCCAATATGATTTACAGATGTATGCTTTCAGCATTCATCTCAAGGAAACACTAACAATACCATAGTAAACTATGGCTCCTCCTTACTTCTATCAGAAGATTTATGTTGAGCTTACTGCCTGGACTTTCCTGCCGTAACTTTCGAATTCCAGAACATCATCTTTCCAGGAAAGTTGCTTCCAATTAAAAAAAAACAAAAAACAAACAAACAAACAACTCCCCCCACAAAAAAAAACAAACACAGCACAAACCACCACTACCAAGCCTCCTGCCTAACTAGCTACAAATCTGAGGCAAGTGATTCCCAAAGTATGAACATACATAGCACTGAGGAAATGCCATAGGTAACTCCACACTAGCTCTTTTGATAGTTAAATGCCCTTTTGAGTGTTACATAAGAAAAAAAAGAGAGACAAAAGGATATGATTTACATTAGGAAAAACATGCCATCAGCAGTTGGAGCACATGGCTAACCTATTTATACTAGAGAGGCTGACTGATTCTCAGGTTAAAATTCAGTTGGCCTTTTTCCTTTACAAGGGTGATTTCTCCCTTTCTGGGAGAAAATACATTGTATAGCAAGAATGTAAGAAGTTATCATTCCTGCAGTAGAGGGCACACTGTGGGTAACACACCATCCCTATAAAAGAATTCACATGTATCAATCTTTGGTTAACTCTTACTCTCAATCCAAATTCTGTTTCTATAAATACCAGTCATTTTCTCAATCAATACACACATGATTTACAGAAGTATGCTTTCAGCACTGTAACTTTATTTCCTTATTTCACCATTAAGTCTGCAAAACTCATGTTCCCTTCCACAAACACAGAAATTGTAAGTGTATTTTTCTTGCTTTGCCACAGTATAATCCCAATTGCTATCAGCTGCACTTCTGAAGAGTCTTCATATCTTCTTTTGATTTGACCACACTTACACATCTAAGGAGTGGTCAGCTTTTTTTAGTGTTCCTGAAGCATCAGACTCAGTATATGCTACCAAAACAAACCAACCCAAAACAAAAACCACACAAAGCCACACATCCCCAAAAACAGCCCCACAACCCACAACCCACCAGACACAAAATTTCACACAATAAATTAGGTTTTTAAAATAAAATTAAATTTTATTTAAGTGCTGTTTCATCTGTTTGGCAACCAGGTTAGCTTCACAAACTTTTGTTTGACATTCTCCACCCATCACAAAAACACCTGCAGGAAGTGAAGACAGCTTCCTCATAGTTTTGAAATAGAGTCCTTATACTTCCTTAGTCCACAACTTCACTGTATCTTCATCCATTTACTCTTCTTCCCTAGCCAAACACTCATACAACACAGTCATTTTTTACTTGACACCATCTTGCATTTAACAAACAAAAGCCAGCTAGAACTCAGCCCTCTATCTTTTTAGGACTACCAGTTTGTACAGTAACTGTGGTTTTCCTATGCATTACTTTCCAGTCTACATGTTCACTCAAAAAAACCTCAATGTATCAAACGAGCCCCATCTAGATTTCCCATTTAACCTATTTATACTTCTTACACCAAAAATTAACTCCTGCAGCTAAAGAAAAAAGTTCTCATATTTCAACAGCAACCCTCATCCTTCCTACATGTATTCATGGCTGCCGATCCTCGGAAAAACCGGTACATCCCCTGAAATACTACATTTTTTTCTCCTCTTTTCCTTACTCTCCCCACCCAAACACCAATCACTGAGAAGGAACCTGCAATACAATTGCAGCTATGATTACCTACTCAGTATACCAAGTCTCATTTCTCTGGCTGCCTAATCCCAGTGGAAGTCAAACAGCAAGATTACTTCTGCATTCTGAGCAACAATCAACCTACCCCACTTAAAGGTTCCTAACCTGTAATCCCCAGATAATTTCCAACTGGTAACTAAGAATGAAGTAAATTGACAAGTCAGCCAAGAGCGCACTGCTGTACTTGGAGCATTTGAGAAAAACCTTTAAAAAACAAAACAAAACAAACAACAAAACTTAACTGGTTTGTTGTGACAGGTACAACTGAAGAGCACAAACAGTACTAGAGGGCAAGAAGGAAGACAATGAATGTGTTCCACTAAAGAAGCATGCAAACGACTCACAGAGATGAAAATGCTAGTTATCTGTTCTGGACTTTTGCCTAGTTATCAAAACTAGACATCTTTCTAAAACTCCCATACATATTAACAACATTTAAGATCCAATTTGTTTACACTAGATACCATACTCTTGGAAATACTATCTTGCACAGGATTTTTACCCAGCTTAGCAGTTTGCTCAAGGCTATCACAAGCAGCCAATGTTAACCAGGCAGATCTCAAGAGGGACCCCTGCAATCTACTTACTAGCTCTCCCACATCTTCATAAAGCCATTACACAGTGGCAGCTTTGAAATCACATTCAGTTCTCATTGCAGCTAAGAGAGATTCAATATGGCATCTGGCAATACTTCCAAGGTTAAGAATAAAAAAGGTTTAGACACAAGCTTCTATTCAATTCTCCTCAAAACAGTTACAAGCAAAAAACCTGCATTTATAACTGCCTTGAAAACATAAACATCAACCCCTTTCATACTCAGCCCTGAAATTACAGCTTCTATGTGGCTGTTAAGAAACTGAAGTTAGGAAACTAAAGCCTCTCAAGACAAAGCAGAAATTTTCAGGATCAAGGTTAAAGTAACTTTAAGACACTGGCTGCGTTTTGGCAGCCTCTTTTATTTCAGACTGTTTTGTAACTAAAATAGCAGAGCCCCAGCAACAGTGCCTTGCTAGAACACTAGAACATGCTTCTGAGGTCAAAGTGCAACCTCACCAACAGAAGCAGTTTAGCTTGATATCAAATTCTGCTTTCAACCTAGACAGCCAACAAACCTTTCTTCACCTCCTTCCACCTCGCTCTGAAGCATCCTAGACTGGCTAGTACAACATTTCCTTGTAGAATAAAGATCTGAAATTACCCAGAGTTGTAGAAGATCTTCTTTGCAGCTCACCAGTCAGCTGTTTTTTGTAAGGAACCGGAGAGCTCTGAGACTGAGTCCTGGGATGCTGAGGTCTGGACCAGCCACCACTCAATGCTTGTGGATCACTCTGTCCTGCCTCTGCTCTCTCTGCTGTGGATGAAGGTCTGCCATCATCTGGAGTTGACAAAAAGAAAGAAACCAACAGCTCAGACATGATAAAGAAAACCAGTAGTGCATGCAAAACTATGGGTAAACAACACTCATAAATAGCTTATTTGGATCACGTTTATACATTAGAACTTGTCTGTCAAGGCTCAGGCTATTTCAGAAATACCCCTAACATGAAAAGTATACAAAAAACAGACGGGCAAGCATGAATTATTCTTGCTATATCGAATAGCTATGCTTGATTATCAGCTTCTGCCCTGAAAAGTCTTTCAGGTTTGTTCAAAGACAGTACTGAGGTCATTAAAGTTACCGCAGCCTTTCATACACCATGCTTTTCCATCAGAGGACCAAGTATGGACAGGTTATCACTGATTTCAATAACATTCCCATTTGATGGGCTGTTTCAGTTATTTTCCCATTGTTTCAACAAAACACTTTGCTGATTCCAGCTACATTTTTCAGAAACAAACAAGTGAAGCCAATATTGACCGTATCTCATGCTGCTTTCAATGTATTAATAATGACAGGTGATATTGTACTATGCAAACTAATTGCAGTCATACCAAGTAATTATTTTTTATTCTGCACAAGAGGAAGCTACACAGTTCAGTTTGCTTATACAAAAAGCTACCTTGACCCTTTTTCCCTAGGCAAAACACTGCAGAGGTATGATTAGCAGAGCTGGATAATGAATAGACTAAACAAAAGCAGCTGAACAGTTTGTCATCTCCAGCAAAGAGATACAGTTTTTGTATACAACCAAGGTGCACACATTCACCACTCTTTGTCGTACATTTCTTTGAAACAAAAAACTCATAGCTATCTAAGCGCTTGCCTACTGAGACTTTAAGTGCCTCATAATACATGCAGCACAAAGGCAAAAACCAAGTAGTACTTGTTATATACAAAACTTTCACAACACTTCAGGCCTCTTGATACTTCAGCCATGCAAACTAAGGGTAGACTTACTGTATATGCACTGCTTTATTGCAGCTCAGCTGCCACCCACCTGAAGGTACAAGATGCGTAGGAAGGTGAGGAATGGAAGAAGTCTGCAGTAAGAACTTACATTGGAAGTACAAGCACACATTTTGTTCAGATAGGCTGGCAGAAAGTTAATCCTGCTTTTAGCCTCGAAAACTTCATACAGGCAAAGGAAATCCAGATGCCCAGCTAAGAAGCTATACAAATACTAACTGTGAACAGGCTTGTTTGTGACCTTTATGGGCAGACAGAGATTTTGAGTTGCAACATGCTGGCTCTCTTCTCTCACAGCAACGCTCTACTAATGTCACCCAACAGCAAGATGCAACACCCCTCACAAAAGGACTGACTCACAATCCATCTGGCCAGCCATACGACATTATGCCCTAATATTCAGAGGCATTTTTACAAGTTTATGTGGCAGCAGAGGGCATCAATAAAATAGACAGCACGCACAAGCCACGCACATACATTCCCAACTTACCTTTGCTGAAACGAAAGAGATTTACAAAAGAGCTGTAAGCTGATTTAAAAGGAGGCTCATCTTGGTCAGGAGTCAGGGGTTTGAAGTGAGTGAGATGAGACGGACTACTAGGAGTGTGAGGTAGATCACTGGAAGAGTCCAATGTTGGAGATCGTTTGTCATCTGTGGCCATTTCACGTGCCCTGGAAAGAGTTCAGCGACATGCATTATACACAGGGTGGTGAAATGGAACATCTTCAGTCAGCTAAAGAGGAGGCTTCTCATTAGGTGCAAGGGGAATGGGCGTCATTCATCCCACCTACCACAGATATCTATTATTAGCACATGCCGAGAGTGACAGAGATACAAGCCCGCGTCCCCTGCCTTACTCACAGGCAAGAGATCAGCATCTCTGCAGCAAGCAATTCAGAGCTCCTAGTTAAACATCCAGAGCAATCAAAGTAAACAGCCACTACACTGTCGTCATGACAACACACTCTGGTTGCTGTTTTATGGAAACTTAAAGTTTTCAAATGGAGACTCTGCACCCCTATCACAAAGAAGTTTTAACTTGAATAGATCTGTCAATGCTGTGACTTCTGCAGCCCTTGCAATAAGATAACTAAAGACAGGCCTGAGGAAGCACAAGACACACTCATTGCTTGGACAGGTTAACTCCAGAATGAGAAAGAATGAACTGAAAACAAAAGCAGGACTTCAAGATTAAGTTTCACGGCACACCATTTCCTTCCCCTTCCTTTCTCTTTGCACTACAATACAGGGCCTTGTGTAAGTTAGCAGGGAACTGTGGTTTATTTGTTGCCATATCTTACACCTCCAAACTTCTTTGTTTTCAAGAGCAGCTACATAAAGAAAAACACACAAAGCCAAATCACATTCTACATTAGAGGAAGCCATACCTGTTAAGCCTATTTGCTGTGTACCAAAGCTTTCATATGGCCAACAGTCATATATCCCTACAGCCCATATTCTCTAACCTCAATACGCACCTGATTTCTTTCACTTCACCTCACTAAGCCTGCACTTCTAGGCTGCTAAGGTGCTTACTACAGTCATCTTTGTTTAAGCAAGACTTAGTGAAATGTTTGACAGAGCTGGATCACGAGGAGCAATGGAACCTATGACTGACAACTGACTTTTACCCATGCCAAGCATCAAAATCCTGAATGAAATCTACTTCTTGCCTAGTAGCTGATACACGCTCCTTCATGAAATACTAGTTCCCAATTTTCACAACTCCTCCCAAGAATCTACAGAATATTTTACTGACTAGAACACTTTCTTCCAAGTCTTAAGAAGCCATGCTAAGAATCTATGAAGTCCAGAGAATACCCACATGGTTGACAAGTGACACTGGAAGTGCTAACAAGCTGCATGCAGCTCATGCAGCAAAATTTGACCACTCCCATGAGAAATGCACAAAAGATGGTATCTGCAAGTCTATCATATGACTTGTCAGTGGACTTCTGCTTGTTGCTCTGTACAGTAAGCACCTTCAGCTCTGAGTTTCTCACGACATTCACATATCTTTAAGAAAGAAAGCAAAAAGACATCAATCATTTCAAGGGAAACTTCAGTCAGGTTCTTGAGCCTTAGTCTGGAATGTTTCCGCATCCTTTTTCCCTGTAAGTCATAGTATTTTTTGCTGTTGCTCATTTCAGCTGCATTATCCAAACAACAGATGATTTGAACATGCTTAAGCACCAGAGTGCACAGAAAATACCTTCAAATCTTATCTTCAGATAAATTTGGACTTGTTTCCTGAATCACAGATAACTGAGTCACAGATAACTTTCTTTTTTAATGTTTAATGTACAACAGGGTTATGCTCCCACATACACACTACCACATTTTAAAATGCCTTTATGAAGTCAACCAGAAGTTTTATGGGAAACTGTGTTCATCTCTCAGCAAGCAGCTATAGCCTGGCAAGATAAAAAGAAGCAAGGAAGTCTCTGAACTTGCATATACTGCACATAGGATTCTAGAAAAATAAACTTGGGCTTCAAGGGAAAAACACACAGAGTAATTGCTTCTTTGACAGCAATACTAGTCTAATTAAAAAAGATTGAAAAAAAAACCCCTGCTGTACTTGGCATTAGCTCCAAAACTACCTGGATTTTCTGTGCCACACAACACATTAGCTATGATGTGTACCACCCTTTCTTAAAGTGCTTTAGTTCTCCCACTAAAAGGAAAACACTTCTTCCCTCCCCCCTACAGGAAACGGGGAAAGAATCACTTCTTTATATATTATTGGAAATCATAAAGTAAAGCGCACGTATCAACCACCACACACAAAACCAGATTACATAGTCCTCAACTACATCCAGAATGGTTACACGACATCCTCCATCCCACGAAACTGACCACAACTGCTCAGAGCCAGAAGGGTTCATGCACTCCTTGTGACCTGGATCTAACCCCCAGGCGCCTGCTTAACACACCTTGGGCACAAAAGCTAAACGATCGAAACTTAAACTACGTTATACGCACACGCTTTACTGCCGCCCTCCGCGACGGAGCCACGTCGCTTCCCACCGTGCAAAGGGGCCACACCTCCCGCCACGCACCCGCGGCACCACCCACCGGGGCGGCAGATCGGCAGACCACCTGCGACGGGGAGGGAAGGAAGCGGCGGACCGCCGCCCGCAGGC
Organism: Psilopsiagon aymara; assembly: GCA_024733675.1. Taxonomy (NCBI): domain Eukaryota; kingdom Metazoa; phylum Chordata; class Aves; order Psittaciformes; family Psittacidae; genus Psilopsiagon; species Psilopsiagon aymara. The sequence continues at coordinate 46,097 of JANRGW010047794.1, forward strand.
AGCGGCCACGCAGGGACCCCCGCACCAACCTAGGAGCACTGCTCCCTGCCGCTACCACGAGCGGGGCGGGCCCCGCACAGGGCGCCCCCGCCCCGCAGCCAGCCGCAGCGCAGGCAGGCAGGCCCGCCACCCCCGGAGGCTGCGCTCCCCGGCTCGCACGGGGCCACGCTC
>JANRGW010047797.1:0-13864 GCA_024733675.1 Psilopsiagon aymara
TTATCAGCGCTGTTCTCAGGCCACAAGTCAAAAACACAGTGCTGCACCAGCTACCGAGAAGGGGAAAAATGACTGCTGCTGCTGAACCCATGACAATCTCACCCATCTGGATGGTTACAGTAAGATGACTAATGGTCAGCTGAAAAAATTTCCTATAAATCATTATTATTCTCTTACACAAAAATAAACTTAGAGTTGAAAGGCAAGTCCCTTAGTGAATGTTTTGAAGTGCAACTCTATTTTATGCTGCCCCTTGTATGAGCTGAGATGTCTATAGGAGTAAAGGTCCTCTTTATGAATATACTTAATCCAGCAATATCAGGTGATAAACCACAGCATTTGAGATTATGTCTCTCTAAGAAATCATACAGATTGAGTCTATCAGAAGCTTTCTCCCTCACACTGCCTTAATATTTAATTAGTTTAGAAAAACAACTTCAACTTGTTTTCTCCCCTCTTTGCATTTCCTACTTCATACAACCATCTTTGTCAACAAGGATGTTATTTTTTCATTTTACTTTTACTGCTAGATATTTTACTTTTTTATTCCTTTGCCTTTTATATCCACAGTTGAATGCTTGCTGAATTTCTACTGATCTTGTGAAAATTGTTGAAGATACTATAATTTGTTTATTAGAAGATGGACTATCATGCCCTAGGCCATTCTTTTATTATGAAGACTGGGATTAAACTAGCTTGATTGTCAAGCCCCCAGTTGTCATTCTTATCAACCACTCGTAACCTTCTCTGTCATTTTCTTGATTTAGTAGACCAGTTCTAGGAGAGCTGCCAAATTATAATCCAGGCGAAAGGGGCGGCAACTGCTGTTTCTGCAGCACTTCCTAGATGTGCAGACATGTCTTTCAGGATCTGTACCCCTTTGTATCTTCCTTAGAAAGTGAAAACCAGACTGTTTTATTTATTTTCTCATTTATTTCATGTATTGCTCATGTAGGGCTAATTTTCCTGTTTATTTGCCTGGGGAGAATCTGAGACACTTCAGCAGAAAATATTCTCCTCTATGAAGACAAGAAATTGATGATGTCCACTTAGTGATCCCCAAATCATTGATAATGGCTTATCTTTACTGATGTCCACAGGCTCTCTCATTGAAGTAGGTGGAGACAGCTCCTGAACCTGCTCTAGCAGCACTGAGCACCTTCCAACCCCCCGTTGTGAATGACTATCATCCTTCCTTGGGGAAACATAAGGAAATAGGATTTGAAACCTTTGATTTTACTGATAACGTTTACTTAACATTACCTCAGGAAACCACACCAAGGTGCACTTTTCAGAAGATGCACCCTAATGTGTGTTCCCAGGCTGCTGAATTCCCTGTATTATCTGTTTTCTCATACTGGCTACAGAATTACTGCCATGAATCATATAAAAATAATGAATAATGAGATCATTAGATTATACAATCTAGATCTGAGAACTGTACAAGCCATCTGGAAAAAGGAAGGGGGGCAAACCAAATATTGGGCAAGTAAGATTTTGGCAGACTGACTTTTATTAACCTTTCCTGAAGAGTAAAACACACCATATTTGCACAACTTCTGAAAAATGCGTACTTTTGGTGAGTGTACTATTTGGACAAAGAGAACTACGAAGCATTGTGTTTGTGCTGTCTAATAGGTGGGCTGTGCTTTCTGAGTGTGGGAAGATATGAATGCTGCTCACACTGTTCAGAATATTTTTTGCATTACATTTAAATCCATTAAAAAAGAGGAATAGACTAGAAATAATTCATCTGCAATTTCACAGAAATCATCCTCATGAACCCACATATTTATAATGAAGAAAATAAGAGTATTTAGCAGATGGAGGTAACTGGTATCATCCTGCAGTTTATTTTTCCAAAATTAAGTTTTGCCTGAGATGTAGCACTTGTCAGCTGTAAAAAACTATTTTTGAACTTAATATGAAAGTTTTATTGTTTTTTTTTTTTTTTTTTATTTCATATCAATTCACGGGTGGGGGTTGTGGGGGGTGTGGGGTGTGTTATATATTATAAGACAGTAGATTAAAAAAGCCTGATTTTCTTTTCAGCTGTGATACAATCTACTTGATAAGAATAAATTTGGGTTTGATCCTGTGAAATGATATGAATGCTGAGTGCCTGAAATTGTTGTGAGAGCAGATGAAGATATACAAACAAATGCCATGAACAAGGATGCTATCCATACAGTCAATATAAATCATTATTTTTTCTGCAGACCCACCATTCTGCAATTATAATTCTTTGTCTGTTTTTCAACACATGCAATTTCAACACGCTTTTTGTAAAAAGTCTTTCAAATCCTACATATTTTCTATGTAGCACAAGTGAATTTATTCTAATTTTAAATATTTTGTTTTTCTAAAATTAACAAATTCAAACCATCCGAATGGTTTTGTCCACACAGGAACATGACTCATCAAAATGTTAACCTACCAAGATATTTGGTTCAACTTCTCTGTAACCATCTAAATTTTCTTTAAATGCTATTTCTTGATTCAGCAACTGATTCGGCTATTCATTCCCAGTTGTGATTGACACTATTGATTAGCTTCTCAAAATAATGAAATATCATCCACCCTTGATGGGAAAATCATTTTGGACTAGAGCAATTTTGGTTTTATGGGTGCGAAAATGAGATTAATCTTAGAAACTGTGGAGATCACAGGAAACAATTTTTGTAAACCAAAGTCTAATTGTGGTTAGAATGAAATAAATAATTTGAATCTCTCTTAAAAAAAGCATATTTCAACTTGAAGTGCAAATTTAGCATGATCTGTAATCAAAATTCCATTTGTGTTATTATTTGAAAATTTATCAAGTGGGTTTATTAGGCAACTAGGATATATAAAATAATGTGTTAAGTAATTTTTACTCATTAAATTACTTTTGTGCTGGAGATTCATTGATATCCATTCACAAAAATCTAACAAAGATCAGCCAAAAAATAACTGTGTGAGGACTGAATACCTTTCCTTGGAGCTTTCTGTGCATTCTAAACCAAGTTTTTTTTCTTCCATAAAACTAGTTTGAAGGAGAACTTCCTGGTACTGTCAGATCTCTCTTACCCCAAAACAACCTTTTAGATGTTGTATCTACTGCAGACACACAGACACGGGCAGACACACAGAGACACATATATACATTCTCACAAGAGTACTGTGAATTTTCACTGATGGGGGGAATTGCACTGAAGAGCACCACACGTTTAATTTGAGACACGCAGTTTTAGACAGTGTGGAGTCTCATTGTATTAGGCAGAAACTCCAGGTGAGCTAGGGAGTATTTTCCAAGTGCCAAATTGATGTTTGGCCAGGACGCTCAACAAACCCCTTATGTTTAAAGGAGTAGTACTTGAGCATTAAGGAATTAATGAATGAATGTCAAGGAATAAAAGTGTGCTGACTTAATATTTCAGCCAAAAAGTAAAATCTCTGAACATAAAGGGAAAGTCAGCATTGCATAACATGAATGGCTTCAAGTCAGACTGAAAATAACAGTAAATTGTTATTTATTACCAACAGCTAGCTGTTTTTCAGCTTGTCTTGAAAGTTCAAGCTTAACCCTAGGGGGCAATTGCAAACTGAATTTATGCTGCTAACTAGCTGGTGTATCATCACTGTTGCAAGCCAAAAGGAATGGATGGTGTTTTACTTTTTGATGGCATTTTGTCTTAGGTATAGTCTATGATCTAGTCTGGTGCCATGGCAGTGTCTGGGCAACAGGAGAGACCCCAACTCTACCTTTCTGTGGCTCTCGCTCTCAGGAGGAGCTTCCTAAAGAGAGGTGAGTTTGCTTTATCCTGGGGAGATACTGAGCATTCATGGAGGGCAGAAACTTTTGGAGCTGAAGGAGGAAGAGTCAGAGACCACACCAGGAGTAATTCTGCCACAGGAGGAGAATCTGAGAGTTTCCTTAGAGGAGCAGGCACACGATCAGGCTTCAAGGTGAGAGGAAGGAGACTTTCATAGGACTGTGCAGACCTTTTTCATGTCAAATACACTGCAAACAAGGATAAGGAAGACAAAAAAGAACAGGAGAAAAAATTGCTTTTATTTTAGCCAATTTCACTGAGCAGAGCTGTCTCCTGCACCAAATAATTTTTTGTGTTAATTTTCATTCAGATCAAAAAGCACCTGGGGTTCAGAGCTTCCTGGTATCTTTGGTGATTGCCTTGAGGAAAATATGAGGTGATTCTGTAAGTCTGGATGATCTAGAGCTCGCAAACCAGCTTATTCAGACTTACCCTTTATCTGTGTTATGAAAATGCTAACCAAACTAGTCAACTGCCCCAAGCTGCCTGACTGAACTTGCTTAAATCCTGAAATCTCACTGACCACACTGACCCTGGATGCTGCTTAATCCATTCTCCCTCTGTAAATCACAATAGAAGAAATTTCATGCAGATAGGAAAAAGCTTTTACAACTTAGCAGACTTAGCAGTTACAGAAAACTACCACTTAGTTTTGTCAAAATTGTTTTTGGGGGTGGGGCTTGCAAATGGCCTGGTCCAATGTTAAAACTTCTCCCAAAAGAGAGTTATTTAATCTTTCTTTCAAAGAAATTATATTTCTAATTTCCTGCCAAACGTTACATCAGAACAGACCCAAACCAGTTACTATGCGAAGCAAAATTGCCTAGAACTGCTGACAACAGAAAACATTGGCAAGGGTTGTTTTTTGGTCCTCTTTTTTGGTCTCGGATATCTCACACAGGTTTACAAAGCACCTTTTTCCTTTTTGCTCCACAGCCCGGGAAGAGGTGCTCACAAGCACTTTCAGGAAGCATCTGATATACAAGGAGGAAAGTCACAACCTGTGGCTACTGAGATGATGTTGACAGGGTCTCAGAGATAAGCTGTTTACTTTCCTTCCATCTCGACTCATATACATCTGATTTTAATGACACACACCTTTGCCTATATACACTTAATAAATGCAGAACTGGGATAATTAGAACATTTCAATTTGCTCCTTTGCTTCAGATTTAAATTAACTTTTCCTTTCTCACTTGAAGGTACTTTAACAATGAGGGTTTTCCAGCCTTGAGGAGTCTGCTTTTGTCTGTGAGGAGACAGGTCCTCACAGAGCTCACTGGGACAGAAAATAAGGGTTTAGAAGGATTTTTTTGGTTTTTAATGATTTGACCAGTGGGCACTCAGCTGAAAGGGACCTATCTTTGGTTTAGGTCTCATTCCTGTTCCTAGAATTGTTTTTATGTTTAATTAGAAAATGCACAAGTAGTTTTCTGGAAGTGGGCCAGGACACAACTCTGCTCCAAAGTGAATAATGCAATCATAATTTTACTTAATGTTATTGACACTGTGGCCTAAGAAATTTGAGCTAGTTTCTCATGGTGAGTAGGATATCATTCCTCCATCCTTATTCTGCTTTCAAGAATAGCTACCGATTGTGGTTAGGAGATGGTGATTTGACCTTGTAAAGCTGAAAAGAGAATTCATCCCACTTTACACAGAAACAGTGGGGTAAAAAGTGGGTAGTGCTGTCACAAATATGTCCTGCAGGGTGTCTGTTTCTGTCAGCTTCTGGTGTGGTCTTAGAAACTTTGCAAGTCAAATTCCAGGAGCACCTCAGGGAGACCTATTTTTTATTCTGGGAACTTGGGCCTGAGCTATTAATCACTTACTCAGAGTAGGGTGGCTTGACATGCACAGAAGAACACAGCTAAACAGCTAGGTTTTGGCAGCTGCTTGAAGTGGATTTTGAAACTTGCATTCTGCCCCATATATCTGACAGGAGTCAGGTACTACTTACATTGAGTGTGGCAGAGATTTTTGCTGTTGCTGAAGGGTTAGATGCATCTGAAGTAAAAAACACATTCTGCATGCTCTGCTAGGAAAGAGAATTAAAATGTGTGTGTGTGCTCATATGGAAAGAATGATAAAATTAGTCTGATGGGTCTAATTTGGTCTTGTACGCTGAGAGATAGCATGTTTCCCACATTGGTCACTTCTTCAAGGATAGACAGCATCTAAAATAAAGACTGAATAAATAAAATTGTTTTTTTCAAGTTTAATTCAAGGTAAAGCAGGTGTCCAGTACAGGTATACATAATGCCTCTACCTTCTAAATTAATTTTACTAGGCTTTTAAAATATACTTTGCTATAGCTGCTACCAGTGGTTTCCCCAGTAAAAGATCGGAGCAGTTTCAGCAGACTCTCAAGAAAATTATAAAACTAAATTGATAACCCCAGGAGGCTGAAGGCGTTAACTTTTTAAGACAAAAAACCTATATAAATGCAGACTCTTTCATCACTAGGCATGACTTATCATATTAGCCATTTCATGGGAAACTGAATAAAAAGGAAGATAAAAATAAGGCAATAACAATAAAAAAAATTGTAAAGTGTTTTCTGATATTACTGCTCATATAAAAGTTGTTCTTTCTATGTTTATGTATGTAGAAATGTTATGCCAAATATTTTACAGGGTTTGGATGACATGTCTGTAATTTATACTGAGAACTAAGGCAAACCAATCTACCAGCATCAGTTAAAATCAATAACGTCTACAGCAGCCATCTGCAATGCAGAGGATTCAGGGGCAGGCACTTAAAAGACAGTCAGAATGTGAAGAAGCTGGTAATGAAGAAAGTTATACACAGATGCCTGAATGCAGATTGCTTAAAAAATAATAAATTAAACCCCATGCAGGCCAATGCTGTCTTCAGAGAGTCAGCATTTTTTAACTTGTAGCACATAGCAGTGACCTAAGTGCCATTCCAGGCACAGGAGTGATATAAGAATGAGCTGCTATTAGACAGGGTTTGGACAGTAACAAGTACTTCTACATGAAGTCATCAAGTTATCTTGTGTCTCCTCCAGTTAATGTATTAATGGGCCATTTAAAATGAAGATCCCACTCCACCAGTCATAATAGAGTTTTATTTTACCTGTTTCACACCCTTGCCAGGAAGAATTAAAAATGAAACATATAGCAAACTCTCATTTGTCTCAGGGCTCATAGCTGCAGTGAGGAATACCTTCCCCTGTGTACTGAAATCCAAAGATTTAGCATCATATATCATGCTGATATAAGACAGACTCTTTTGCCAAGAGGACACTTTGATGGCACACTCTATGTAGTTAAAGTTGCAAATGATTTCTGTTTGAGCCTGTGTTTTAATCTTGCCATTTTAATGGCAAACCAAAATTGATCTTGCTGATATATTTGTTTGTTCTAGAAAATTAAAAGCTTGGTGAAAAGCTGATAAGCAAATTGCATTAGTAAGATATGACAGTTTCAATAAACTTCAGTAAACTTCTGACTTCCTTTTATAATGAACATTATGTCTCAAAAGTTTCTGGGCTACAGTGGCACCAGACATAGTTAATTTTTATTGATCTCAGAATTCAAAGTGGAATCTCTGCATACTTTAAGATTGTAAAGTGGTTAGTATTTAAATCATCCTAAATGCATTTGGAGACTATAAATTATTTTTATGATGTATCAAATTCAAGTTTCACTTTTTTATGGAATCTGCAGGCTTATTATAACATATTACCCCTGACGTGAAAGAAGAGAGGCTGAACTAACACATTTAACATCTAGTCCCAGCACTTATTAATACTGTTATTAAGTATCCATGTCACATCTAGGAATCCACAGGTATTAAATTCTCAGGAGCTCTGTCACAGAAATAGAGTCGTGGTCCAAGGAAGGTTCCAGGCAACATCATGATAAGGAAAATCAGATGTAGGCTGCACTGGAGTGGCAGGGTTGTCTACAGGTGATAGAACTTGGATAAACCAATCTTGCACATCATCCTTCAGATGATGCAGCTCCTGACAAATCTGAAGGCAAAAGCAATTAAAATCAGGCCAGTGGTGGATGACTACCTTGGTCTACCACTCCTGACTTAATAATGAGCTATGAGTGACAGCTCCCACCTCTTTCCAGCAGAGTTTTTATATTCTTTTGTATTTTTGATACTTCCATTGATTACTTGTGGGCTGGAGGCCTTTGGAGGAAGCCAGGAGCTGCCAAGATTCAGAATGATTCTTCACATATCTAACCCGATTTCTGGTGTGATTAAGGCGCATATTTGTGGAAGTTTTTTTCATTATCTCAAAACTAGTCAGAAACTTCACCCTTCCAGCAAATAACATCTTTGTATGTGTCAAAGCATTTAAGCCACAGATTCCTTCTTAGTGTATGCTTTCACTGCAGATTTGCTGGGATCCCTCAGACTTCATGTAGGTTATAAGATCACACATGAATTAGACTAACTTCCTTCTCTTAAACTATTGTGAACCTTACAGGTTTCAATCACCCCCCAAAATAGTAAGAGACAAAGACTAATGTTCAGTAGCCAAACTTTGTAGAAGAAAGTTTAACTAAATATTTCTAATCTTTCCAGGAGTTAGGATATTTAGTTGGAGCTTGATTCTAACTTCATATCCAAGCCAACAGCAAATGCAAATGCCTTTATGGAAATATAGGGCAATTTAGACTCATCTATTTGATGAGCGTAGACAAGCGCAGAGAAATCCTTCTGCCTATATGTTAATTGAGAATTGAAAGTCAAAAAGGAAACTACTCACATTTTACTAAATGTTGTTTCTGCAAATTCAGAGATTCAGAAAGTCTAACCTGTAAAACTTCAGATTGATTTTGTAATTAATATTCTGAGTGAGGTAAGCATTTTGGAGCTCTGGCTTTCACTGCTTGTATAGAAAGTGCTACCATGTACCAAAGCAGTAGTGTAACAATGTGACAATACTGAAGATCACAACTTATTTGGTGTCCTATATAAATATAGCAGCATATTTCAGACACACGTTATGGTATTTATCTGTTAGACTTGAAATACCTGGTGCTGGACTTCAAGACTGCTGCATGTAATACCGCAGCAGATATGTCCAGTTTGGTTATGCTTAAGAAGTGATGCAGAAGGCCATTTTGGAAGATACTTTAAACCAATTTTAAATCAATAGACCAAATGGCTGCTAGGATCACTAATTTTCTGATGCCAAAAAAGTAAGTGGAAAGACATTACTACTTTTTTGTACTGGTCTGAAAGCTGAATCAGGGCAGGAGTGCCTCACTTTCCTCAGCTGACTGAGGAAAACTTGTTAATGTAACTGAAATACCTTTGTAAATGCAAAATAATCATAGTTTTAAAAATTGTGTAAACAGTAACTGCTTCTCTGTTGCTTTTGTTTGAAGTATTTCTCCAGGTAAATCTGAAAGGAAGATAGGTGCAACTTGCACTTAGTGGCAGGCTGCTGGATCTCAGAGAGAGTTATTACACCCCTATTGCCGGGCTGTACATGCAAGATTTTTTATTAAGTTCTCCATAGAGCTACACTTTTCACTGCCTGAAAAAGGAAGCTGTCAACACATGTCAAATTCCAACAAGGTGTAAGTCACCAGAGAAGTGTTTGCACTGTTACAGGTAGGAACTCGTTAGATACATACATAAATTGGACAGAAGAAGGAGGCAAAAGAACCCCAAAACACTGCCACATCTAGGACTTAACAGTGACCTGGTCCCTCTGCAAATATAAAGTTTGAAAAAAACATTTCAATGGATGTTAGTCATAGTCTTTGAGGAAGTTGCTCTAGGATAGAGAAACACTAAGTCTGTGCATCCACTGGAAGTGTGTGTTGCCTTTCTTCTATATCTTCGCTCTATAAGCATAAAGAGCAGAAAACAAACTCCATTCATTAAAGAATATCTTCTCCCTGTTAGTTTAAGTGGCCTCCCTATAGAGAGTACAGAGGACAGTGTTGCAAGTTCCTGTATTTGAGGGAGGACAATATTGCAGCTCATGAATAGTGGACATACAAATGTACTAAAGCCAGAAGTGTATCAGTGATCTTTCATAGAATCACAGTCTGGGTTGAAAAGGACCTTTAAAGATCATCTAGTCCAACACCCCTAGTGTTCGAGTCTTCTGATCATTTTTGTGGCCCTCCTCTGGACCTGCTCCAACAGAGATTATCTTTCTTTGAGTTGAGCCTCTTTTGTGTGCTTAAGCATAATACTTTATATAAAATAACATAGTAGTTTCCCATCACCAAGAAAAAGTATCTTCCTTCTCATACAGGAAGTTACAAACGAAGATTAATTACCTTGTGAAAAGAGAATAGGCTGCTGGTCATTGTGACAGCAAGAAAAGATCTCAAATTCCCCCTCCCCCTCCCCCCCCCTTTTTTTTTTTAAAGTCTCATAGTGATATGTATCATGGGCAACATCACATTTTTAGCTGACCCAGTCAACTTCTTGGAAGTATTTAGGATTATTAAACTTCATTTGGTGATGACTGGAAATGCTGTGTTGCCACCAGGGACCTGCTTAGGTGTTGGCATAGTAAATATCAAGGTATGCATTCATTTTGACATTAAATTAAAGTTGGCTCGGAAGGATTAATTGCTCTCAGGGGTGCTCTGTTCTTCCACATCAGGGAAGCTTTAATTCTAAGCTGCAGCTTCATCCATTAAACTTTCTGGTCTGAATTCAATCATGTCATCACCCTCTATTGGATTTTGTTAACTACCTTTACAAAAGACAGTGGTGTATGGTACATAACCAGCGCAGAGTTTTGCTGCCTCAAGACAATTTATATTTCTGTTAACATATGTATAAACTAAAGATATATATATATATTTTGAGCACACAGCACAGCCTTGTAGATGCTATCCATCAGCCAACAGTCCCAAGGGACACTTGCACTGTACATTTCCCTGTGTTCAAGTAGGGTGATGTAACTTGTCATACTCTTGCACAGACTGCATCCTAAGCTTGTAAAATGGTGTCCCTTTATAGGAAGCGTATTTAAACCATAACTGGATACAGCTGAAATGAAAGCTGAACTTCTGATTCAGTTAGCTATGGCTTCAAATAGCTGGCTTCTACTAAACTGTGACTTGCACTAGAGCAGAGGGGGAAAAGTGTTCATGCAGCCAAACACCAGTATCAGCTAGACAGTGGCAACAGAGGTAAGCCCTCTTGCCTCTCAAGAGACACCTGCTAGCTTTGTTTCCCCGTTTTCTCTCTTCTACAGCTAAAATCTGATTTTCCACCACCAGAACAAAGACATGTTTGCAGAACAAACACTGTTGAGAAGGCCAACTGTTGGTGCTGCTTCTCTGTGATTTTAAATTAAAGTAATTGCATTTTAACAGAGGAAAAAATAAAAAAGTGGTCTCAGCTGGGAAATGAGGAGCTCACTTGAGAAATGTATCTGAATTTGGGCTCAAAGCCAAACCATATTCTGTGTTATGAGTGCTATGATATTGCTGTTTACATGCACTCTTTTTGGTCCATGCTCTTCTCCACAGCGTCATGTTCTTGACTTCAGAAATGAGCAGATCCTGAGCTGTGTGAAGGTCATATTTCTATGATGAGGTAGCAACTGAGCCTTTTTTTTGTTTTGAATAAATGCTCTATTATTGTAAAAAAAGGACAGATTCCATCTTTTTCTTTGGATTTTGTTTGTTCAAGTGGACATACATGCATGTTTTTGAGACCTTAAGTGTTGAGCATGTGCTCTAAACAAGACATAATCCTGTCTGCTGCACTATAGCAGCACAGAAGAACATCAATTCTGAGTCAGCCCTGGGGGAGAAACAGGGCTTGCTCAAAGTACCTCGGTTCAGGATATGTTAAGAACTGTAAATAACAGAAAAGGGAGATGTCTAGAGTGTTTTGTCTTTATGTATGAGATAGGCTGCAGCTGACAAAGCCTGATAAAACATTTCAATTAAATACAACTTATTTTGAATGCAAAATATGTTAGAAATGTTACACACACACACACACACACACACACACACACCCTTGAACTGTCTAGGCATAAAACCTATTTCTGTCTCTGGAATTATCAGTCCAATAGTGAAATCATATAGCTTTGTTATTTTTCTAAATAGTTCAGTGATTGTTATGTCCTTGCAGGTTATTTGTCACAACAATTAGCTGTTACTTCGTGCTGGTTTTTTTCTTTTAAATTGTGCTTCTTGCTTAGTTAGTCAGCAGTTTCTACTGAGGTACTAGGACTGACTCAGAGGTTTTGCTCATCCTGTTCAGAAACAGAGAAACTATTCAAGAATTGAGATATAGGAACTCCAATCTTTCATTCATTTATTTAACCAACTAACTTGCCAATTAGGATATCAGCCTCATAAATCCAGATTCATCCTACCTTGTTTAGGAACTATTCAAGAATGAGTATCCAGAGGACAATTAAAACTGTAGTTCAGTTAATTTGTTTCCAGTGATGTCTATCTTTCCCTGTTGATTTGAGGAGATACATAAGGCAATCAAACTCCTAACTAGAACACTTCAAGTACCTACAGCCAGCTGAGATGAATATAGCATCTAACTTATACGTATTATCAATTATTTGGATATCATAGGCAATGGCAGTATGTTAAATAAGACAAAGGCACACACATACAGATCCATTGACTATCAAATAGTAGGCAAGCTCTCAGGGAGAAGATTTATTTGGTTTAGTTGAAAATTTTACAAGTGATGAGACAATTTTTATATGAATTAGGGTTTGGCAAGCTTTGCCATAGATGAAATGTTGTTGCCAGGGTTGAATGGAGAGCTTGTCTCATCATGGTTGGTCATCATTCCCAGGAACAGAGCAAGCAGGGGAAAAGTCAGGGGCAGAAGAGGCAGCAAGAAAATAAAAACTACTGCCATTAGCTAGAGAGCAAAATGGGTCAAAGAGAAAAAAGCAAGGTAGTTTTTGTCAGAGAAAGGCAGCAGATACAGTAGGATACTAAATAAATTTGAAGTTGTTAGAGACAAGTATTGAAGAAATAGGTCAAAGGATTATTTTTAAGGATGGGAAATGTCTGAATGCTGAAATGGAAAGTGATTCACTCTCTAATCATGAAGTTTGTGTCTTCACATGATGTATTTTCACAAAAATGCAGCAATTAAGCCCTCTCATTTTGCATGATCCCCTTAGTATCCATACATAAACTTTTATCATTAATTTGGTACCAAACTTGGATATTGAAGGAATTACTTCAAAAGGCAATTCTTAACTAGATTATTAATAATCTTTCCAATTGAGGAATTAGTAAGTTCTGAATGCTCTGATTTCAGACACACAAACCTTATTTTATTTATAAAATAATATTCTGGAAGGGTAGCTTAGAATTGAGAGGGAAACCATCCAAACAATCACCAAAGAAAAGGTAACATCACAATCCTCCCTTTCTTGAAAAGCTCTGGTGCCTCAGGTGACATAGAGAAGTCAAATTTCCAATTAGTGAATGCACAGCATAGCATTTCCTGTCTGGACTGTGTTCAAAATTTAATTTCTTTAAAAGGTCACCAGAAGTAAGTGGAGGTATCACTGTAAACCTCTTTCCAAAGGAAGAAGCCTGCCCTTTTTCTTTGTTCTTGAAGGGGAAAGAAAGTGGCAATTCTACCTTTTTTGTGTTTGTGGATAAAGGAAGTTCAAATGTTTGAAACAAGAGGAAAATTCCTAAGCATGCATTGCTGTATTTTGCAAAGGATGTTAGTTGTGATTTATGCTGCTATCCTTCATTTTCTTGGACTGTACTCTTGGGACTGCTGGAAAATTACAAAGGGATGAATGAACATTACTTTGACAAAAAGGTGAAAGGCATATATGTCTTTTTTTTGATGAGAGAATTTGTGAAGAGGGTGCAAAGTAGCAAATGCTCTAGCTAGATAGATTTTTTTTTCTCTTATGAAGCTAAACCCAACCTGTTTCTATGTAATTACACGTAAACAGCAAAAATACCAATTCAGCTGAAAGAAAGGATACATCATGCTTGTCATGGGTTCAGCAGTAGCAGTCATTTTTCTCCTTCTTAGTAGTTGGTGCAGCACTGTGTTTTTGACTTTCGGCC
>JANRGW010047800.1:0-36817 GCA_024733675.1 Psilopsiagon aymara
CAGCTCCTTATCCATCCAAGGAGGTCTCCTGGCCCTCCTGCTGCACTTCCTTCTAGTTGGGATGCAACACTCCTGAGGTTGTAGTAGATGATCCTTGAATATCAACCAAGAGTCTTGGGCCCCCCTGCCCTCTAGGGCTATATCCCACAGAACCTTACTGGTCTGAATGCCTTTTCCATCCCTAAGTATTCTATGATTCTATGAATCTAACTTCAACCTTACTTATTTATCATTGATTTGAATATGGTAAAGGTCCATGAAGATGCTAGTTTCTCTTTGCACTGAGAAGTTTAATCCGGGAAAAAAAAAAAAGAGGTCATACTTGTCCTTCACTAAAAGACAGCAGAAGTGGCACAAGCATTGCTACAGTGATGAGTGTTAATAACTTAATACATGCAGCTACTGCAGCTATTATATTATTTGCGACAACTAGAACTCTGCCTATATTCACTATATTCAGTGCCTATAACACTATGTTCATTGTTATGTCTAGAGTAAAAAGAAATAATTTATTCACATATACTCTTGGATAAATTTGCTTGTATGTTCCTTCTGTTCTTCCACTGCCAACATGTCTATAGTAGCTTTTTACATTATTTTGCGCGGATGTCTTTACTTCCCAGGAACCCATTTCATCTGACCTGCAAGCCAAGTTTCCTTTATGACTCAGGCAGCAATAACAAAGGCTCAATGCCCTGTAGAGGGCAAGAACATATCAGCAGTTTCTAACCAGTATTTTAACTAAATGTTACCAGCATGAAAAAAACAAAGAGGGAAAAAAAGAAAAAGTTAATAGGATTCTTTCCTTATTATGGAATGAAATTGTTAAGAAAATTCTAAAACTAATTAATAACAAAACTTTTGCATAATCAAGAGGTACTTTTTGCTAAACTACAACAAAGACATTTCTCAGACAAGTGGGATCAAGCTATTAAATGTGAAAAGTTTGATCTGTGCAGTTTAAATTAATATTTTCACTACTCATCAAAATTGCTTCTACTATAACAAGAAACTGCTTCATTTTTTAATGAACCAATCATGGTAAAATTTTCTTTAGAATGCTTAAGCAATTATTTGACACAGTTATTAAATTCTCTGTGGGCTAAAAAGAGAAGCCACCAAATGAGAAGGGCTTGAAAGGAGAAAAAACAGAAAGAAATACTTTTTTGCCAAGCACTGTTTCCTCTGCAGAAAGCCCTTGTGGAAGGACCTCGCCAGAATAAATATTTTCCTCATATGAGGAATAGATTGAGTAATGATGCTACTGAATGAGAGTTGTACTGGGCTCAGTTCTCCAAAATCTTCCCCCTCTCCCTTGACATTTTGTGTTTCTCACAGGCTCTGAATTCTGTTTAATTTGTGCTCTTCATGTTCAGATCCCCAATTTATAGTTTTCTTTGAACGAAACAGCTGCCAATACCACTTACCCTTGAAGTTGCTCAATGTTTCAGGTGCATTGAAAAGCCTTTTTGTGAGGTTTTGCATGGGCTATTGCAAGCATTTCTCTTAGCACATCAAAGTCTAATTAGGAAAAAAAGGTGATATTTAGCTTTCCTGCTTTTGAATGTACTTGACTATAAAGCTTTAAATAGTGCTCATGGTATATGCCAAGAGATGTGAATTAGGTCTTTATAGCTCATTCAAATAAGGTCTTTCAAAATTGTGCTTATTTTGCAAAATGACTACAGATTGTGATCAATGAAGCCAAACTCCAGGATTCTACACTTCCAGTTCTGGAAGTCCAGCAGACTGCAGAAAAAAAGCCACCCCCAAAATCGTCTACATTAAGAGCATAAAGCCATAGTGATATTTTTGGACTTATCATGAGGCTGATGATCATTTTAGCATGCAATTGTTAAATTTAGCTGTCTCTTTGAATTGTACTGCCACTAGGTATTTAAACCTTACAACTCATTTGCTGCTGTCACTGGAGAGACAGAAGATATTAGCAATGCCCTTCATATTCTCTGTTCTCTTCCCACAACATATGGGTTTGCTTCTGTGGCTTTGGTGTTCTTTTTGAGCAAAATATTTCAACTGTTTTTAGAGTGCTGAAGTTGTCCTTAAAGAGGAAACTTCTGGGATACAGACACTTTCTTATTTATAGAAATTAATCTATAGATGCTCCAAAGCATTTCTTAATTTGTTAGAGCAACTTGTCATATTTATTGATCAGATTATGCATCCAATAACTGTATCAGGTAAAGTAATAGGCAAGAAGATAAGCACTTGGGAATTTATTCACCATGTCAACTAACCTTTTCACATTCAGCTAAAGTTGGTTTTGGTTTTTATTTACAGAAACACAGAAAATGTGAAAATTGAGATCTGCGAGAGATGTGTGCTTTGAAAACTATTCTGAAGCAGAACACTAGTGGTTATTTTGTCACTCCTTGTCTCATAATCACTGAGGAGATCCCAGCAGGGTCTCTTGCTCATGTCACTTACTTAGTTGCTGATCTTTTCAGAAAACTGGATTCATGATGAGAAGCTTCTAGAAGCTAAACCTAATTAAGAATTAATATTGAGATTTGGCATATACATAAGATCTCCGTTCTGGTTAACAAGTCTTCAGACAAATGTAGCATGGAAGGAAATGTGGCTTTTTGCTCCATTTTATTTCATGGAATATGAAACTGAAGGAGGCAAAGAGGCAGAACAGAGCAGGTGATAACTCTGTGACTCTTCCTGGTGATAACTCTGTGACCCTTCCTGGACTAGAATATGCAGGATAGCCTGAGGAAGGAAAGACACTAATTTACTATTAGGAGACTAGTAAATTACTGATTTTCATGAGCAAGGAGGGAGGACTGTAATTCACAAATAATGTCCAACACACTTTGCCTCCAGGGCCTAATCTTAGTGGAGAGTAATCATCGGTCTTATTCACCAGTGCTCCAATAACTGACAGACTCTTCCAGATGTTTACTTAAAGCTAATAAAATATAACGTTCTTAATTTTTTGTTGTGTTTTCATTTTTTTTTAATGTCTAACATTACTGATGGTAAACTGGAAGAACTTCTCATTTCATTAAATAAAATACATTCATTTTTTAATCTTCTAACACATTGGTTTTGTCTTGTTTCCAAGTTTAAATGCAAACTGTTTGAATTTTTCCATGATATTTCAACTTTGGAATGATTTGAAATAACCTGTCAGTTGAATAATTGCAACCAATTTTAGACACTTTAGCAGTTCCTAGGTTTCTATGCTCCTCAAATGTTGCATGAAACTGTTTATACCACCATTTAAGGATAATAAGATTCTTGTTCTGCAGCTCTGTTTCAGTGGAGATCTTGTTTTCTGTATGAGCCATCTTGGTAACCTCTGACTATGGCTCTGGTCAAGCATCGAATGTATTCATTCATTCTATTATTAACACATTACACCACAGAGAATCTTTATATTTGTTTATACATATATAAGCACTTGTAAATACTGTTTAAGTCAGAAGTAAATTGCCAAGAGATCTTTGTACCTGCTGGAACTCTGTGTCTGTATTAACATTTTTATTTAGTGACCTTTCTAAATCACTTATTGTAGCTCAGAAAACACAGATAGTTGCACAGAAAAATTTGGGATACATTCTTATCACAAAAATGGTGGAAAAGCATTTACATAAGAGAAGAAAACCATGCATAAAACATGCATAATTAGAATTGTATAATTCTGTCCACATTGTCTTCTATGGATACATAAACTATATTGTAGGAAATGTGGCTTGTAACAGTTGTGCCTGGGAAAAGATATTTGGTATATTTATGTGAATTGCAAAATTACAAGCTCTGTAATTGCAGCATTATTTTTATTTGACCTCTTGCTAACAGTCCTTAGCAAGGTGGAGTATTTACTACACTCTCATATTCCACAAACAGTTCTTGGATATGTCAAACTCAGCAAAAATTAACTCCTTCCTTCTGATTCTTACATGATGTTAAACTACACTTCAGCTCCAGTGTTGTCTTAAGCCTCTTCTTGAAGCTCTTTTTCTCCTGGGTAATGATTACTTCTCTTTGGTAGGGAATATATGTGAAATCTCCCATAAAAGGTTGTATGGGGAGAGATCATTGGCTTGTATAAATCAGCTTAATTCTTCCAAGGCAGTGAACCTACATAGGTTTGCACACCCGCAAAATCGTACCCTGTAAATCTCTAGCGCCTGACACTTCAAGGACCTCTGTACTCAGTCTGTAGGTCTCACATACTGCTGGAAGTGCAAAGCTTTGCTGGAGTAAAGCCAGACTTCTCCTGAGAAGCAAGAACCCACATATATTTCCAATTAATCCATAACTCTTGTATCTATTCAGAATGCTAAAATAAAATGAATCGTTCAGTAAAACGTGTGTAACCCTCTGAAATCTGTGTGGTTGTTAAAAGAATAAGCTAGTGCTGAACTTGCTCCATCGTTGCACTAGCTGTACATTTTATACTGATCATGTATTATAAATGCTTAACTTTAAACCATTTTTTTTTTTTTTTTGTAGTACAAGATGTTGAAGGAAAGGGCAGCTCTAAGAGAAATAAGAAACAGTTCTCAGTCAGCAAAAGTGCTAAAACTTTTTAGAGATGCCTCCTTTTGCAAAATATTCATAGTTCTCCTCCATTTAAGTTATGCTGAACATGCAATTTATTCTCAGTTACTAGCTCTCAGGTGCTAAGAATGGTCTTTGAAAAACCAAGCCACACCTGCAGAGAAACAGAGTATTTTGTTGAATAACTTTTTACTGGGACCTCCAACCACTTTTTCTTTGGCTAGTCTGTTAGCACCCTGAGTATTTTCTTTACTTCAGTCATACCTAGTAAAGTTTGAAAGATTAGTTTCAGGTTTCTTTGGCTTTTTTTTTGTTGTTTTTTTTTTTTTTTTGTTTTTTGGGTTTTTTTGGTTGTTTGTTTGTTTTGGTGGTGGTTTTTTTTTGCCTTTTTGTTTGTTTGTTTGTTTGTTTGTTTTCATTCTCATTGGCATTTCCAGAAAGGAAATCACACATTATTTTCTTCTGATACAGTTACAGTAACATACAGTTGTACTCTCAGCCCTTAAATTGCACAACAGTGTTCTTCTGAAGGCCAGTGGTTTAGCATTACTCAAGAGCTTTGGTTCATAACCATTTGGCTGAGGTCCATAAGTGACATTTTTTTGTACACATCTGTACCTTTGCACGTGCCTCCTTAACAAGACAGGCATTAGAATATGCCAGTTAATGCTCCAGACTGCATATAAAAGCCAGAGGTGTGTTCTAACAAATGAATCTTTAGCATTTTCCAGTTCAGGGTCCTGGTGTCCTGCCTTACAGCATCAGAAGAGCAGCACATGGAAAAAGCAATATCTTATAACTTCTGCCTTCCAGCACGGGGAACATTGCTCTTCAGCTAGTAAAAAAGGAACAGCAAAGCTAACTGCTCTTACCAGCCTATTATCATGGACTCCTCACATTACTCACAGGCCTGTATGGCATTTTAAGATGAAGACATTTTATAGGTTAAATCCTTGTCCTGGGTTCAGCAGTAGCAGTCATTTTTCTCCTTCTCAGTTACTGATGCAGTGCTGTGTTTTTGACTTTCAGCCTGGGAACAGAGATGATAACACCAATGTTTTAATTATGGCTTAGTGATGTTTGGTCTGGCCAAGGACTTTTGGAGCCTCATGTTCTGCCAGGGAAGAAGGGAAGCTGGGAAGAAGCAGAAACAGGGCACCTGATTCAAACTGAACCAAAGAGGTATTCCATACCACAGCACGTCATACCCAGGATGCAGAAATGGAGAACAGAGACCCAGAAGGGTGTGGGTGTGCACTGCTTGGTTGGGCTGGTATACTTGGTGAGCTGTTGTATTCTCTTCCTTCGTATTTCTCTTGTCATTATTTTTATTGGTGGTAGCAATAGTGGTTTGTGTTACACCTTAGCTACTAAACTGTTCTTATCTCAACCTGTGGGAATTGCATTTTTTCGATTCTCCTTCCCATCCCTCCAGGAGCAGAGGGAAGAAAAAAAAAAGGAAGTGAGTGAGTAAACTGCTTGGCTGATTTATGGCTTGAACCACGACAATCCTGTATCTCATATTTTTATTATACGCCCATGAAAAGTAGCACTAAAATGGGAAAAAAACCATTAAGAGAACAAAAAGTATGAATTTATAACCAGCAAGTGTATGGAGTATTACCAACCACACAGCCAATAAATTGTTTCAGGACTGCAATATAGCCTCATTTGAGGCTACCAACATATATTAAAATGATACATAAAGGTGAATGAAGAATTACAGGACTGTATATGTCACAACTATTTCACAAGAATTACTGGACAAGGGGTTTCAAAAATTTAAGACTTTAAAAGAGAAACAAAATGAAAGTCAATGAAAAAACTGAATATTGCATTAAAAATGTTTTTATAAACTAACATGTCTTGCAGATATAAATCAAAATCCCCAGTTCAACTTTCCAATTTCAGTTACTTTTAGCTTGTTTGGAGGGGGTTGTTTGATATTTTTTGTTTGTTTGTTTGTTTGGTTTTTCTTTCCCCAGAATTACAAATTCATATTTCATTTTTTCTGTAAGCATTTGTCGAAATTTTCCATAAAATCTTCCATCTCAGTCTTGGTACATAGGTCAGTACTCTAGAATTAAGCTACCACTGCAAGGGGTCTGTTATAAAATTGTGATTTGTGCAAGAGCCTGGTATCCACAAAAGATATTCCCATAGAGGTCACTTCAGCCTAATTAACAACAAAGATAAAAAACTTAAATGTCTTAAATTGGCAACAGAGCAAAACTGATCCTTCCTGTTGTTTATTGTGGGATATTAGACCACAGTCAGGAGGTTTTGGTCATAAGTCAGAGACAGGTGTCTCTGCTAGTTGCATATCTTCAGAACATTGTGAAATCTAACCATTAATGTAGTAAAGAACATGGTTTTAAAGAGGTGATCCTTAATTTGAACTTGAAGCAGAGTAATAAGTAGTGATTCATGATTAAAACCAAAGCATGTTTTTGTCATAGTCTAATATTTTACAGACAGATGTTCACTTCATAAAAAACGTCTGCATAGCTGACATTGATAAATATACCTGGTTGTACTTCCAATAGAGTAGTCGATGTTTCCCATGGACCTAGTGAGGACTGAACCAATATGCCTAGTCATAATAGTTATTGTATTTTATGATAAGTCATATATATATATATATAATCATAAAATCATAGAATAGTTAGGGTTGGAAAGGACCTTAAGATGATCTAGTTCCAACCCCTCTGCCATATAACAACATATGCCCAATCCTGCGTTCAACAAAACACAAATGTTTTTTCAGTCTATGAAGCCTACTGCTGTAAGTGCTCTCCATGAGACAGAGCGCAGAACTCTTGTGAACACAGAATAAGTACTTTATTTCATTCTAACAAAGAGACGGATTGTGTCATACAGAAAGTCACAGTGGTTTACACAGAAGACTCAATATGATAATGTAAGTTAGATGGACTTTGCTGTTCGTTACACCATTGTGTTTGGAAAGCAACTTTATGTTGATATATTTTCCTTGCAGTTCCTGCAGATTTATCAAATCATAATTGATTATTTGTAGTTTCTCAGGGGGATTTCACTTGTCCCTACATTCAGCAGAGAGCTATACCTGCTCATTAGCAACATTTTCATTCTGCAGGTGCCGAATTAGACTAATACGAGGAAATAACTTCAAAAATATCTCTTTCTCACTAATTTTAGTGTCTGCTTAAACCCAGTTATTTTGAGTGGTGTACACCATAATCTTAAGACCTGCCAACAATGAAAATAGGTTTGGCATTGTACTTTAACTTTCCACTTTAGATGAAAATATTATCAGGATTGTCATAGCACAAATAATGAGATGTGTCACTAAAGTACACTGTTTACTGTCTGATCTTCTGTAGCAGTAGAACAATTACAGTATGTAATGGAGGAGTTAAACATTTATTTTTCTTATTTTATACAGGAAGCTTAAAACTAAAAAAATAAAATTTAAAGAGAAGACTAAAAATGGCAGTGAAAGAATAGTTTATAGTACTAAAATTTCTTGTGCTATTCTAGAATTTGGACTCTATTAGTAAATGTATCATATGCTCATGTTCTTTCCATAGATATATTGCAAATGTGATAAAATGCAAATAATCTTCTTCACTTAAGTCCTACTTTTCTAAGTAAGCAATTTTTATTCTGATTTGCTTGATGGTACAATTTTAAGTCCTATGGTTTTGATTTTTTTTTTTAAGCTGAAACAGAACAGTGACATTTCATGTGGATATTACTTTATTCACTGAGCTTTTATTTTATCTTCATAGCTTTTAAATTGAGACAACCTTCCAAGTCTAGTAAACTTATTCAACAGAACTTCAGGTCTGAGATAGTTTAATGATAGAATGATCAGTTGAACATGCAGCAGTAGGTGACATATATCTGAAGAAATTGCCAGGTCTAATTAATAAAAAGGAGTAGATCAATTATAATACATCACATACTGCCCACAGGAAATGGAATGGGGGTGTGGGGGTGTATTTCATTTTTGGTGAAATGAGATGATAGTGAAAGCTAAGTGGTCTTCTAAACAAGGTTTACTTTTTCAGTCTTTCCTTATTGACAGTCTAACTCCTATTTATCATGTATTGTTAATGAAATTCTGAACAATTGTACATAATTTATATCTGTAACATAGTCTTGTCAGAATGAGCAAGAAATATTGTAGAATAATTTGACATTGCTGGCAATAAGTATCTTATTGTTAAATATGCACTGGAACATACCAAAAATAACCAGAAGTCAACACAGTTTATTTTCAAACACTCAGATTGCAAACAGCAACTTGCTGCTGTGCATCAGTTGCGCAAAGAATTAATTTAATTTAGAACACAAAGTCCACACATTAGCTAGATGGTGTACAAATGCAGTAAGTTATTAAGGTATCAAGAGTTGAATGGTGGAATAACTCTGTTTTGGTGCTGCTGCTTCATCTGGTAGTAATAACTCCATCTCTCACTAGGACATAAATAGGAACATTATATTCTCATCTAAAAGGTCAGGGAGGGCAGATTCTTAGAATATTATTACTCTTTCATCTCTAATTAAGAAAGGTGACATTGCTTTTGAAATTTCAGCCCTAAGCTCTGCCAAATAAAAAAGAAATTTAAAATTACTGAGGAGATGATCAAGACTACCTTTTCTGTACAGAGCATGCTCAACTGAAACAAGACAACACTGTCTTAATTAGCCAGTTCCTAATTTCCAACTAGCATAGAACCATAATAGCCAAAATTATGACCACTTTTATGTAGCACTCTTCTGTTACAGTGTAAAAATTGCTTCCAATGAAGACATTTTCAATCACTTTCTCACAAGTTTGAATTATGAGAAAGGTTGTATATTGGCTGAACCTGTTTTTAGTAATTGAAACTATAATTAGAATCAAAACATTAACTTCAAAACAATATTAAATATAAGCCTATCTCTAAGGTACTTCTTACCTAAGCATCATGTAGCATCATATATCTTCCTATTTTTAGCCTTTAAAAATCTAATTCAGCTATTTAATACAGTAAAAGTGATAGACTTCTACTGTCACATTAATCTGACAACATGTATAGTAAAAGTAAAACTAAATCTTGATATGATTCATTTGATAAATTAATGGAACTGAGTGCTGATGACATTTGTACATGGTGAAAAATTCCCGGCATGCCAAGAAAGCATGAGCATGGAGCAGTTTAATGGATAGAATAAAGCTAATTTCCTCCTTTCCATTGAAAAATCCACATTTTTCTTACAGCAATTAGTATATATCAGTAAACATGTATCCATGAGATGTATGTGCATACAACATACTGTGCTGTGTTAACCATATGCAACAGCCAAATGCCCACTCAGCTGCACACACATTCCTGTTCTTCAGCAGGACAGCAAGATAAAACAGGGTGACAGAGCTTGTGTGCTGAGTTAAAAACAGGTAGATCACTTACCAGTTACTGTCTTTTGCAAATCAATGAAAATTTGACTCAATATATTTCCAATTAAAATAGATTCAAGTAACTGAAAACAAAAAGACAGACATTAAAAAAATTCCCTTTTCCTCTCTTTTCCCAGGTTCAACCTCAATCATAGAATCATAGAATAATTAGAGTTGGAAAGGACCTGAAGATACCTGTACTCTCAACTCCTCCACTCACCTCTAAAGGCCCAGAAGGAATGGGGGGTGGAGGATTATGGTTAATACGTGACTGTCTTTCAGTGTCACCTCTCTTTTTTCACTCTTCACCCCTGCTCCAGCACAGGTTCTTCACAGGCTGCAGTTCCTTCAGGAAGTACTCAATGCTTCAGCATTCTTATTATTCATTACACTTTCCTTATTCTCTCTCTCTCTCTTTTTTGATTCTTCTTTTTCACTCCCCTCCTCCTCTCTGGTGTTTTCTGGTCTTTCTTAAACAAAGGTGTCACTGGCTTTGCTGATGGATTCAACTTTGCCCTTCAGTGGCCTGGTAGGACCAGCTGGAATGATTATGTCTAACACAGGTTAGCCCCTGGCCTATGCCAGCAAAGGTCAGCTCTGTTGCCTATACCCAGTACCCATAAACAAATGAATTTACATTTGTTGCTCTGTAGCTTTTTAGTATGTTGCAGTTGTTTGGAAACCTATTCCAAAATTTGAAAGTTCAAAAGCAGAAAAAGGAGGTATTTCTCCCAAATATCTAACTTTTTTATTAAAATTACATAGGTAAATTGAACTTGTTAGCTCCTGAATCTTCTATTTCTCTAACTGCATTTACTAGTTCCCAGGTGTCCCCAGGTCCTGTCCTGTAACTGCCATCAATGAAATGCTCCCTGAGTGAAGACTTCATTCCCTTTTTCATCCTTTGTAGTCCTTTAGTCTGGGAGTCTCCCTTCACTGGTGTGGTGCGCAGTAAGGGGGGTCCCTGTATGGTACTATCAGATTCTTTATGGGGATAGTAGGTGTGGAAATAAATACAACTCATCCTCCAAAACCAAATCTAAACCCTGAGCTGGTACAGGATACTTGCAAGACCCATCTGGTGCAGCAAAACCTTAATCTTGCTCTTGCCACTTGTAGATGTGCCAAGGGAGTGAGCAGGTGGTAACATAGCAGAGGACTTTGAATATGGGAGGCAGCCGAAGCACTGAGTTGATGCACGCCAAAACAACCTTGAAAAACATAACAAAGCCAGCCTTTAACAAGATCAGCCTTTAATGAAGATATTACACTTTCTGGGGTAGTTTTCAAAACTCTTGTTTCAGCTTCCCTCCTAGATGCCACTATCTCATTCTTCTTTGCCTTTCCTTTAACAGATTACTAAAGTCTTTTATAAATAGGCCAGGCTAGGTAAGAACAATAAAGACATTATTTTCTAATTCACATGACACTTGATATCTTTCCTGTAAATGGATCAATTTGTAGGAGGCGTTTTTAGGTCACGTGCAGCCATCTCAAACAATAGGGAGTGCAACTACGTGCCCTTTTCCGTCTGAATAACAGTATTTCATCAGTATATAATTTTTCTAAATCACATGATCATGAGGTATCAGATTAGAGGATTTATTCTGGAAGTGTGATTTTTCTATGAAAGGGTTTTTAGTTTGTAGGCCATGTCCCCTAAGAGTAATCACTGCTCTCTTGATGTATAAAAGGACACAAAAAGGGAGAATAACCAGACAACCTCAGAGAATTTTTAAATCATTCTTACACCATATGCAACATATGTCAAAAAAACAAGAGTCTAGGCTGAGAGCTTTTTTAATATTCTCTGTCAGTCTGAGCCAGTCTGTCAGTCCCAAAGCCAAAGGAATAGAATTAGATGACCACCATGTATTTTTTCTATGTCCTTTTTGCCACTTGCACATAGACAACTATGAAGGAACTGTGTCTTTCTGTGTGTTGTGTTTGTATGTATTTTTGCACTTAATTTCTGTTCTTTAAGATTAGACAGAAATGAAGAACCATATACGCAAGGTTCATATTAATTCGTCCTAAAACCTTTGCAGAAGATCAAAGCTGAATGGGAAATATTTAACATATTTGTCAGACCCTCTGAAAGTCTAATGAAAAAGAAAATGATTATCAAACAGTCAAGAGGAATTATTTCTTACCTTTTTAAAGAACACTTTATATTTTTTTGTGGTTTCATTTTGAAATATGCTTTTGATAAGAAGCTTTCAGATTCCTTATTGTTTTAGTAATCTGGCTGTTTCACTGACACGTTTTATCTTTTTGCTGATATTTAGCTAGCAGAAAGGAGATTATTTTGGCTAGGTTAAGATACAAACTTAAATGCTGAAAACAAGCCTTCAAGCACTGGCATTATATCTAGAAGAATCATTCTCTAAATCACTAACAGCCTATAAGTGGCTATTCTAGCTACTTCACAAATACTTGTACTTACATACAGCATGAGCTTTGCAAATCCAAATCTAAATTTGAGATGATTATGTGAAGTATGATTAATTTTTAATGTAACAACAAAGCAGAAAATGCAGAGGAAAAAACGTAGAGCATCCATCTTGGCCTAACACTTTGAATTATCATGTTCTCTAAAAGAAAGAAGAGTTCTGAGATATTTGCAGGGCAAAGGAAACACTTATTATAACATTTTTCTAATAGCAGGTTTTATGGAAATTTTGTAAGAAAAGGTAGGAGAGACTTTAAGTATTGAGGGGTAATAATACTACAGTATCAAGGTATTCCTTTTAGCAGGTATTTATAGAGCAACAAGATATCTTCGTCCTATTACATTTCTAAATGATCCTATCACCATTGTATCTGAAGGATAGTTTTTGTTTGGGTTTGGTTGGGTTTTAATCTGTCTGTGTTAAGAGACAGCAGCAATCCAGTTTGGGTTTATATGAGCATAGATAGAACTAAGTCCATCTGTTACATAAACAAGGCGACTTTCTGAGCCTTCTGCTTCTGATGATAGCAGGACGTATTGTTCATTCCTGTTTCAGGCCTGAAAAGGAGATTTTGCACCCCAAGACTTGTTCTGGTTTCTAACCACAATCACTGGAGCAAGAAAATTATACCACTTTTCCTTTCAAATTGTTATTTGTGAAGAAGACTGATTTATGTTTTTCAGTATAGAAATCGTAATGTATTGTTTCCTCCAACATAAATTAATGCAATATACTGTCTCTGGGTTTGCAACTACAGAGTACTTATATACATACTACTGTGCTAAACCTTGACCTCATTAACTTTAAATAAGTTCAATCAAAATTTAGCTGTGCTGTCAAGGATGAAATGTAGAGAAATCATCCTCAACTAGAAAAAAAAAAAAAAAAAAAGAAACAAACCCAAAATGCTGAACAGTACTTTTTCTGAAATTTCAGCACCATCTATGCTTTCTCATTGGAATTTGTCTTGAATATCTATGTATTTTTTCCATTTGGACGAATTTATAACAGGAAACATGGAAGTAGCCATGGTGAGTTACAGACTAACATAGGCTGTAGCAACTGATATATGGGCAGCATACTTAGTGAGCAGTGGACAACTGAAGACTAACCTTTGCAGTGAATCCAAGTCCACACTTTATGTGTGTGCAAAAAGCAACAGAGAATGAGAAAATTTTCTTTGTCATGTTATAAATAGCAGGAAAGGACAGTGTGGAGCTTCAAACCATCAAATAACTTTTTGGGCATTCCTCCAATTGCTGTTTTCCTTTGCTGTCCTTGGCAGGGCTTTCGTATCTGATGCATTCATATGCACCTGGAAGAGGGGAGGTGTGGCTCAGCTGGTAGAAGCAGTCCCCCTCACAATTTCCCCTGCCCCACCAACCCTGAGGATGCAAAAAGTATTAACTTGCTTGTGCCTACTGGAAAAATCAGTGAAAGTATTTTGGAGAGGGTACAGAAAGGGCTGGAGTTTGAGACTGTGGGTATGAATATACATAAGTGCCTCATCGTGATCAGGTTTATGGCATGCTTGTGACCTAGAACAGTTAGACTGCATTAATTCACAGGACAGGAATCGTTTAGGGAACAAGTACCTCAGAAATGGTTCAGTTCTTTCTCACAACATCCACTTGGTACCTCATTAAAGTAATGACTATAAAACTTCAAGTCTTTTAGTCGTCTTGTCAAAGAACTGCAGCGTGACCTATCCATCCATTTTTTTAGACTTCATCTAAAAAGGAATGATTAATCTGTTCTGGGTATTATCCAGCTAAATTTTAGATGGCTTGATTAGTGTACAAATAATTTCATTAGTGGGTTTGTTTTGGATAATGGTGCTTATGATTTTCAGTACTACCAACCAGATTCTTTTTCTTTTTTTTTTTTTTTTTTTTTTTAATACCTAAACCCTAATTCCTTATTTCTGTCTTTTTGGAGGTCTATACATTTTGCTAGTGCTGAAACCTTTGCACTGCTTGCTTTTTCTAACTTGAAGAAAGCCTCTATCCATTCTTTGAATCAGCGCTTCTCACACAGATACTTTACGTCTGCCTGTGCAGAAAAGCATCAAGCACACAGTAATTAATAGATGTTCTGAAACATGGACTCAGTGACCTAAAATTGCAAGTATTTTATCAATACAAAATCTGAGGAAAGTCCAGCTTTTACCAGGAATCTTCTCTCATTTTTTGAAGGAGACCACTATGAATGACATTTATGCAGTTTTGCTGTGTATGCAAACTTTTTAGAAATTTTACATTATTGTGAGGTCAGATCTTTTCTTTAGACTATGCATAAATGTAAAATAGAGATGAATGCAAAACGTGCCATTTTTTTCTCTTCCTTGGAAATTTTCAAAGAATGTTCTCTGCTTATTTGTACTTTCATCTTTTTTGTACTTCTGAGCTTCACCTGAAAGTGACTTCAAGGAGGCTGTTTGTAGAAAGAATTATCCATGTGTCCAGTAACCAAGACAAAATGATATTTCCAGCCTGATTTTCCAAAGCAGTTTATGCCCACATGGATGCAATCCACATCACACTGCTAATGCTTCAGACATAAAATGTGAGCTTCCATCATCATTTTGAGTGGTCCCATCTGTCTTTTGTCCTTATTCCTGAGTGCAAATATGGGCTTCAAATCAAAGAAGAAAGACAGTTCCAGGGAACTGACCAGATGAGCAGAACAGATTTAACATGTTGAAGCAACCTAAAGAAACAAAATAAACTTCTCAAGTTTGTGAAAGGATTATGTGTTTCCTGATCATTCCAAAGCAAAGTCAATTAATTTGGCTTGATTATACTGGAAAAATCTTAATTTTTTTTCTTTCTGCAAAAAAAAATTCATTCTCAGAACTGATATGCTATAAATATACTATCCAACCTCTTTCCATTTTTCTTAGAAGCAATATTTGTATCCATTTGATTTTATAATTTTAATATCACAGGTTTTGTAAGCTCTCTACAACTTTACTATTTATTTTCCAAAGCAGTGTATGATATAGCTTCTTACAGTGTATGTGCAATAGAGAATGGTAAGCATTCAGCATGCAGACTTGGCCAGACACTCTGTGCCGCCGGTTCAACAACTATTCTGTAGTGTGTTAACATTCAACTATGTCTGTCTGTTAACATGTAAGAAATACTGCTCCACCTATGGCGTTCTTTATACATGTCTTTTCAGTGCTATAGTCTGTACAATTTTATCTACTAACAGAGAAAGTCTCAGCAGAAAGAAATTGAATGGAGGACAAAGAAAGGTGGCTAAACAGGTTCCAATTAAATCTTACAGATTGTTGATTGACAAAATTTAAAGTGAGCAAGAAATAATCTATGAATGGCTTTCAATATTATCTTCTCTTGATTGTTAAAAAAAAATATGTAAATTTGATAAATATCCAGATATTAAAAGCTAAAAAAAGTTTTAATTAAGTCAGACAAACCATACTATTTGATTTTTTCTTTACTTTTGAGCTTTTTTGCTCCACACTCTTCATTCTACACTGTCAATGACTTCTTGTGCAAACGAACACTCTGTTTCAGTGGTCTTCTGCTTCAGAAAAATATCAAAACAGGAAAGTTGTGGGAAATAACCCAATTATAATTTTTTATTCAAAAGCATAGTGTCATAGAATCATAGAATCATAGAATAGTTAGGATTGGAAAGGACCTTAAGATATCTAGTTCCAAACCTCCTGCCATGGGCAGGGACACCTCACACTAAACCGTGCTCTCCAAGGCTCTCTCCAACCCGGCCTTGAACACCGCCAGTGATGGACCATCCACAACTTCCCTGGGCAACCCATTCCAGTGCCTCACCACCCTTACATTAAAGAACTTCTTCTTTATATCCAATCTAAACTTCCTCTGTTTAAGTTTGAACCTGTTACCCCTTGTCCTTTTACTACAGCCCCTAATGAGGAGTCGTCCCCAGCATCCCTATAGGCCCCTTTCAGATACTTGAAGGCTGCTATGAGGTCTCCATGCAGCCTTCTCTTCTCCAGGCAGAACAGCCCCAACTTTCTCATCCTATCTTCGTATGGGAGGTGCTCCAGCCCCCTCATCATCCTCATGGCTCTCCTCTGGACTTGTTCCAGCAGTTGCATTTCTTTTTTATGTTGAGGATACCAGAACTGTACACAATCCTCCAAGTGAGGTCTCACAAGAGCAGAGTAGAGGGGCAGGACCACCTCCCTCGACCTGCTGCTCACACTCCTTTTGATGCAGCCCAGGGTATTGTTGGCTTTCTGGGCTGCTAGTGCACACTGAAGCTGGCTCATATGCATTTTCTCATCAATCAACACCCCAAGTCCTTCTCCGCAGGGCTGCTCTGAATCTCTTCTCTGCCCAATCTGTAGCTGTGCCTGGGATTGCTCTGACCCAGGTATAGGACCTTGTTCTTGTCATGGTTAAACTTCATCAGGTTGGCATCAGCTCACCTCACCTCACAAGCGTGTCAAGATCCTTCTGTATGGCATTCCTTCCCTTCAGTGTATCAACCAAACCACCCAGCTAGGTGTCATTGGCAAAATTGCTGAGAGTGCACTTAATCCCACTGTCCATGTTACTACCAAAGATGTCATAATTTGCTAATGTAAAAAAATCATAAAAAACCTGAAGAATCATTGTTTTTCATGTCATATTTTTTTATGACCAGTCCCTATTAGCCTCCTCATGAAATATAGTGTCTTATGATATTATTTCCATGACGTTAAATCGAATCAGAGTACTATCTGTATGCTATCTGTTAAAAAAAAATCTTAAAAAAACCCTGGATTCTTTTGTTTGGTATTGTACTGTCCCTAAACCAGTAAATAATCCTGATCTACATAATTAAAGGGAATCCATGTGACAAGAATGAATTCACAAAACATTATAATGCTGCAAATGCCTACTTTACACCTGAAGCCTATGTAGGATGTGTGTGATCAGAATATAGAATATGTCATAAGAGTTGAAATTCTGTAAGTAACAAAACCATATGTTTCTGTGATGGTAATTGCACTTTGGAATAGGTTGCTGAGAAAGCCTGTCCAGTCTATATCCTTGGAGAACTGCCCCAAATAATGTGGTCTAAATTCAATATTGGCATTTCTGTGAGCATCAGGCTAGACAAGAGACCCCCCGAGGTCCCTTCCCATCTGAATTATTATGCAATTTTAAGTCTCACAAAATTACAAAAATGGATTATGTTAGTATGTCCTAGCTACAATTCCATCCATAAATTAACACTGGCAAAATTGGTTCTATTATCTCTATACATGACAAATTTGACACTGTCCAGTAACGAAATCAAATATTTGAAATATGGCTTTTTTTTTCTAAATGGTCTCTAATTAAGTTTAATTTTAAGAATTCAGGAAGAGGTTAGTTCAGTTGAAATTAATGTGTTGAGTGAGTCTATCCTTAGGTTATTTTTTCTCATAAACATATTTATGACACAAAGAGCGCTCACCCTTATAATACCAGAAGCAGAGATCCAGTAGTTCTTCACCCAGCAAATGTAACTGTCTTCCCAACATCGTAAGTGCTATCAGAAAAAATGCTTTCTCATTAGAATTCTAAAAAAAAAAAAATAAAAAAAATGAGGCTTTGACAAATAAAACTTACTATTAAGACATTGCCTCATGCTATTTGCTTCTCTCAGGGTGCCATGACTTCATAAGTGCACTTGCAAACATTTTGGAGGCATCCAATATTGAGTGACTTTTAAAGAGAAAAGAAAATAAGGAAGAGTTTTATATTAAGAGATAAAAAAATACCTCAAAAATACTTTAGATAACCAGCAGTTACAATGGGCTTAGAGGTGTGGCACCTGCCTTATGACAGCCTTGGGGCAGTGATCATTTGTTTCTGACAGGAGACTGCAAAACCATATTACTAGGTGCAAATGTTTCTCTTTTTGGAAGATAGAAAAATATTTTAACAGTATGCAAAATACAATATGTTTACAACAGGTACATTAATTCACTCAAGAGTGTAATTCTGCTGAAGACAGGACTAGAAAGAAAAGTGGAAACACATCAGCAAAACCTTAACGGTTTTTTTTATTTGCTTGCAAGCACTGTCTAAGGCAGAAGACAAACTTGAAACATTCAGAAACCCAGGTGCCATAGTAGCCTTTAGCATGGTCAGGTGCCCTTGCCTGTGGGGTTGGCTGCTTGGGGCTGCACAAGGGGAGAGGCGTAGCTCCCTGGGTTCTGCTGGAGGCGTGCTACCCCTAACATTGCCCCAGCACAGAGGGAAAAGTGCACTGCTCTTGGCACATGGCCTATTATTTCCTTTCAGGTATGACCTTTTCCATCTTAGCTTGCTGCTGTTATAGAACCCAATTAGCCTCCTTATTCCAAGACTGGCTTTTGTTCTTCACATGCATCAGGAAAATCAGTCTTTTCCTAGTAAGTGAAAGAAACTCAGTTGCCTGAGGCATTTTCAGATAAGTTCTCAGTGTTTATTTCCCATCTCAAAATAACTTAATTTCTTAACTGATGGAGTAGATGTTGTTCAATTATGAAGTGAAATAAAATTACTTCCTTGAAAACACATTTTCAAATCCAAGGTAAATCACATCGTATAACACTCTAAAACTTACTAAGTTCTTTGAGGTCATCTGTATTCTGACTTGCAAAGAAATACCTAAGAACACTGCTTCATTTGATAGACATTTCATTTGCTATATTTTAATATGTATCGCTGTTGCATGTATGCAACAGGTCAGTACCTATATACCTGCTAGATGTACCAGAATGACATTGATTTATCTGAAACTAAGATTTTTGTGAAATACTAGGCATCTTAAGACAATTAAAATATCTCAGCATTCTGAAGGACCATCACACTAAAAAGATATTAATATTTATCTCAGCAGCTAAATTCTTTCACTGTAAAGATGTTCAGGATGTTGGGCTGCATTAGAATATGTAGTTATAATTACATCACCCAAAAGGTACTTGTGTATATACCTAAACATGTAAGGTGATATAGTAATGGGTATCTGCTGTAAGGCACCTGACAGGAAGAAAAAAATGAAACAGACCTGCTACAGACAGATAGGAGTAGCTTCAATTTTGCAGGCCTTGGTCCTCATGGGTAACTTCATCTGTTATCTCCTAGACAGGGATCATAGCAGATCAAAGGGAGTTCAGGAAAGTTGGTTGTATTCAGAGATCCTCTCTTCCAAACTCAAGTGCAGTATATCCCCATGAACAGGAACTCAGGAAAAAACAACAGGAGGCCTGCTTAGATGAACGAAGAACTCTTCAGCAAGCTCAATATCATCCACGGATGTCCTTACAAAAGTTGACTCGGAACTGAATCTAGACAGCAATGTCAAAGACACAAGAGGGCCATCCGCAAGTACCTAGGTGACAAAAAGAAGACTTGGGAAAATGTGGACCTGTTGCTCAGTGAGATGGGTTACATAAGACATATGTATATGCACATATATATAGTACACATATATATATGCTATATATATGTATATATAAATATATATAATGTATATATATACACATATGTATATATGTAAGACATAGAAAAGGCTGAGATACTGAATGCCTTCTTTGCCTCAGTCTTCACTATCAAGAGCAGCCTGCAGGAATCCCACATGCCAGAGATCAGAGGAAAAAGCTGCAGCAAGGAAGATGCATCCTTGTTGAAAAAGAATTAGGCCAATATTATGTCCAATCCTGTTCAACATTTTCACTATCTGAATGATGAGGAAGAAGGTGCCCTGAGGGAGTTTGCAGACAGCACAGAACTGGGAGGACTGGCTGATACACCAGAGGGTTATGCTGCCATTCAGGGGAACTTTGACAGACTGGAGAAATGGGCTAACAGGCACCTCATTAAGTTCCACAATGGGAAATGAAAAGTCCTGCATCTGAGGAGGAATAAGGTCAGACAGCAGCATATGATTGCGGCCACCGAGCTGAAAAAATGTTAGCAGGAAAGTACCTGAAGGTCCTAGTGGACAACAAATTGAGCATGACCCAGGAATTTGCCTTTACTGCAAAGAAGACAAATGTTATTCAGGGATGCATTAATCAAAGTATTGACAGCAGCTCAAGGAGGGTAATCCTTCCTCTCTTTTTAGCACTTGTGAGGCCACACCTGGAGAACTATGTCCAGCTGTGGTCTCCTCAATACAAGAAGGACACGCATATATTGGATAGAGTCCAAGAAAAGGCCACAAAGATACTGAAGGGACTGGAACATCTTTGTTATGAGGAAAGACTGAGGGATCTGTGGTTGCTTTGCCTGGAGAAAAGACATTTCAGGGGAAATCTTTTTAACCTATATATATACCTCAAGGAAGTATGCAAAGAAGATGGAGCCAGGCTCTTTTTGATGGCATCCGTTAACAGGACCAGAAGCAATAGACACAAACTGAAACACAAGAGGTTCTCTTTGAACATCAGGAAAACTTCGTCACTGTGAGGGTGATCAAGAATTGGCACAGATTTCCCAGAGGGGTGTGGAGTCTTCATCACAGGAGATATTCAAAAAGCCTCTGGACATGATCCTATCTCTAGGAGCTCTTGCTTCTGTGAAGGAGTTGTTCCAGATGACCTCTGGAAGTGTCTTCCAATCTCAGACATTCCATAGATCTGTGATCCTGTGATTCTAAAGCTTTGCCAAGTTATCTGCAAAACTGTCATATGGAATACACAAGTGATTTGGGATCTCTAAGTATTGCTGCATCCCTTCATAGCATTTCACAGTTAGTTAATCAAGAATGTTGTGATGGATTTTAAAGCCAGAGGGAACCATTATGGTCATAGAGGCTCACAGCATGGACTGTAGAAAGTCATGAAATAATTTCGTCATCAAAACTATAACCATAATATACATTATTTAAAGAAATATGCCTTTTCTTGGAGACTCCAAGTGATGAAAAGGTCATCTTAATTATGCATGCTTTAAAAAAATTGTGACCTAGTCTAGCTTTACTTTCTAGATTTTTTTCTAGCTTTTGTGTCTCATGACAATTTCTGCCAGATTGAAGAGCTGGCTACCCTTAGAAGACATGGCCATAAAGGGGCATAATTTATTTTTAAGCTTCTTTGGATTGAACCTCTTTTTTGCTTTAACTATAGGTCTGCTTTCAAGTTCACATGTATAGCTCTAATCATGTGACATTTAATTTTTGAAATAGCATTGAGTGTATCAGAATAGGACAAAAGTGCTTTGTGAGAGGCCTTTCTGATGTAGTATAGCCTTGAACAACACCAGATTTCATAATCAAGATCTGATTTTACTGCCTGCAGTGTTCTCATGCAGTTGGGCTTTTGCTAAACCACCATTTTAGCATATAAACAACAACACAATGCTCCATCTTACAAAACTGATGTAGACTTGTTATTCCTAAGCAGATAACCATCTTTAATCAGCTGTACTCCCTTAATGATCCATTCGTGTTCCAAACTCACATAGAACACAAAGTGTTGCTTTATGCTTTCTGTCCAAGTCATACTTTTTCTTTCCCTACGTATAAGCTGCAATTGAAATCCCCTGGAGCACTTTTGCTACCATTCAGCTGATTTAAATATCAAGGAATGTTTTCCATTGGAAAACATTCTCGCAACTGAGCCTTCTTCTTGCCTCCTTGAATATTAGTTCAATGACCCAAGCCTTCATTTGGCAATGGGGTTTCCTTAAAGCCTAGTTCTGAAACTTTCTATTGAACTGCTGAGCAAAACAGGCCATTCTCCTAAAGCAACTGGTTGACACAGGCATAGGCATGGGGACTCAGCTGCCTGTGCAAATCCTGCCCGCATGCAGCCCAGCCTTATTCAGAGACTGTCTAAGAACTGCCTAAAGGGTTTCAGTTAACTTGCCTTTCCCTATATAGTCTTGGCCTTCATTATGCAAATGTAGGAAAGCACCAGTTATAACAGAAGGGAAAAGACGCGAGGCATATTATGTGAGACTTGCTGCCCCAAATGATGACAACATTAGAAAATGGAGTATATAGATATTCTTCACTATTACCCTGAAATCTGGCTTTATTTCCCTAAAGAGGCTGTGAAACTTCCATCATTCTGGATATCAGGTAATTTAATTTTTAAAATATCGTTCAAAATTGGTACTTATTTCTTCAATAAAACCCTGCATACTTGTACTGTTAATAGGAAATTCTATCACCTACAAGTGAATGCGAGAAAGACTAGGCTATGACAGTTATTGATGAAGTAACTCAGTACAAGGGGCACTATACCTGGTCTTACATAAAAGGAAAATAAAATAATACATTCTATATATAGTGCTTACTGTCTTTTGTATTTTGCACAATGAAGGGTCTTTATGCTTTGAGCAAAATAACAGCTCCTACATTACAGGTGGAGGCAGAAGTCTGTAATATGTTTAATGCTAAACATCCAAGTGAATAGCTAAAACTATGATGGTGGGTGGGAAGGAAGGATAAAAAAGCTACTATTTCTTACTATTTAGGTAAAATTATTTTTTCTCTTCAAATGGCATTTTTGCAAGTAACTTCTAAAGAATGAAACTAAAAAAAAATGCAGAAATAACTCAAGCAACTCAGGAATTTAAGCTTATATCTGAAGTTATACTACTGCATACATATGTCTGTTGTACATCTCAAGTCTCACTGTTAAATATTTATAATTCTGAGAATGTTTACCACACACCAGTGTAATAGTAGAAGTAACTGTAAAGTAGTTACAAGTTTTAGTCAGTAAAGCGTAACTTCCTTGAAGACTTTTTTTAATTATGTGGTTTTCTAATAACAGAGCAGAATTAAAAGCTCAAGTTATTTGTTAGGTCTCTGTCCCAAATTATCTTATGTTATATTTTAAAGGCACTTATAGCCATAAATACATTCTTATGTGTCTGCAGTGTTATAAGCAAATATCACAAGCCCAAACTAGTTTAAGTACTGGTCTTTTTTTTTTTCTTTTCCACCCAACAGATGCAGTGTAACCTCCTTCAGAGAACAGCGTAATTCTATCTGTGGACTTTGCTTGTCAGAATGGTCATGAAAGTACCTATGTTCAGAGCTTAAAGACTATTTAGAACATAGCTCATTTATAAAAATACCAACAATAATATAACTATACCATGCACTCTGAATGACATTTTTCATTGAGCTATAAAACTTTACATGAGAGATTCAAGAGAGGAAGAAAAGAAGAAACTTGTTTTCACTGAAATTTAATGCAATGGACCTAAATGCATTCAAGGTTGGCCACTTTTTCAGTATTCAGTTAAAATGACACTTACTAGTCTGGACTATATTTTCATTTCAGCAAGTTATTATACTCCTTTTGAGACCATTATACTTTAGATTCTAAAACTTTAACTAGCAGTCTTTCATATTAATTCTACTCTACAGAAACAGATTTTCTGCACTAACAAAAAAGATTCAGAACTGAGATTCACTGCAAAAGTTAAAGACAGGAAGAGTCGAAACACAGTTGTGCATTGCACAGGTGTCTATGAGGTGAGTCACCCTTCCTTCTACAAGGAAAGTTTAAGGTTGGAAATAGAAAAAATCTACTAAAGCAGTCAAAGTTTTTGCTTATACTTGAGTTCATCTGCATGTGCAATTAACTGTAAGAAGTTGCCCAAGTGATTCACTTGAAAAAATCCTACCAGAAGCCTGACAGTATCTTCTGAGTGTGTAGTAATCCAAAGACCTATTGATGTTTTCAACAGTGCTTCCAGCTTTTTTTGGGAAAGAAATATTAAATCGCTCATTTGAAAAGAAACTGTGTAGGTATAACTTCATCTGCATTAATTTGTCAGAACAGAGTAGATATCATATCGACAAATACCCATTAACCTCTTCTTTGTTTCAGTAAGCATCTCTATATCAAATAGTGTATACAGGAAGCACAGGTTTTCTGTTTTCTTCCAGTTTCTTTGTAAAGATTAAAATAGCTGTAAACAACCTAATCACACAGTAATATTTTATTGCTTCTACAATTATTAGAAGCTTCTGTAAGAAGATGCTCAGTGTAGGGTTTTTTCCTTTATTCTGCTTCAAGGTTGCACATGGTATGAGCTAATGGTAATGCCAGACATGCATTCAGCATAGACAGGTTGAGGGTAATGAAAGTGGCATATGCTTAGTGTAAACCTTCATGTAAACCTTCACTGCTACCATATGTGCTTTTTGCATGCTGCCTAACAGACTCTGTGGGAATGCTTTAACTATGGCCTTCTTTGCAGTGGTGAAGAAATGCTGGACAATGATTTGGCAAACATTTCAGACATGCACATAAAAAGAGGAGGGTGGCAGAGGAAGTTACCAGCTTGGCTGGGTAAAAAGAGCAGTCTTCTGTGAAGGCTCTCAGGAGGCAGGCAGTATTCAGAAGAGGTTTCAGGTTTTACAAGATATCAAGACTATATTATATTCTAACCTTAAGTCTCTGAAACATCAACACATTATTTCTATTGGGAATGTACAACTTGTGGTAACATGAAATTATGCAAGTGCAGGCAGTGTTTACCTTTATCTGTATAGCTTTAGGACATCACAGTATTTCAATGTAAACAAAGCATTATCTTTCTCTGCCAGTATCTGCTTTTCCCTCTTTCTAAGCTTATTGGGAAGTAACTGAATTTATTTATTTATTTTACAAGAAAATAAATTGTGATCACAGCTAAAGAGGAAATAAAATTTTTAACAAGCTACATATATTCGTTTAGGTGCTATCATTTGCTTGCTGTTTATCATTTAAACTGTATCTCCCTACTGTTCAGGCTGTCATACCTTTGTGTATCTTGTGACTGATATAATCATTGTGTAATCAATGGGGGTCTCTGTGGCAATTATCTAACTCTCTAGAGCACTTTTTAGGATTGTGTTGTGAAGTAGTTTAACAGTTCCTCTTTCCAAATGACAGTTTAAATCCCCCATCGTATCTCGGAGAATTAGCAACACATATTTCCAGTCCTGGATCTTCTCAAACTCAGGCAAGGCTTGTACAGAAAGACATTTTAATCTACTTTCATTGCAGCCTAGAAGCTCGAAACATTCCTGATTAGTCAGATGCAAAACATAAAGTTTATATTCTGTCAACTTTATCACAGAGAAACCTGACAACAGTGTTGATTCTTTACTGTTTTTTTTCATAGAAGATAGACATAAACAATGCAACACTGAAATTCAATATCATTAGTTTCATATAATTAATAATATTTATATCAAAATCAAAATATACTTGACTTCACACTGTTGTTTCTCTTTCCTGGAACTTACAACATTCATCCAAAGAAAGAGCATAGTTCTACCTACGCAGTAGGGTGAACCCCGGGTGGCAACTGGGCACCACAAAAAAAAAAAAAGAAAATTCATTGTATCCTTGAATGTTCCCTGGCCAGGAAAATAAATTCCTCCAGATACATGCTGTATAAGGGCAAACCTTATGAAAAGCAGAAATACATAATCTCATAGAGACATATAGCAAAATCTTCCTGTTTGCATGACATTAGATATTTTCCTCTGTTAAATTTTTTTTTTTGTGGAATAAGTCCACATCTGCCCCAAGGACAGTGGTACCAATTTGCAACATTTCGAGCCCAAAGGCAGAGTTGCTGCTTCTCCAAAATTCTGACTTGAATTTGGCTAAAGTGCAAATCTCCATAATTTTAGACTAAATGCCTGGTGGTTTAGTGGTAAACCAGTATTCTTACGCAAATTTTGTTACATCAGAGCTTTTCTTCACAATTCCTTTACTTAACTGCCATATTGGACTAGGACTTGAAATATTAATCTGTTTTATCAGGTAAGATGAACTGATATGGGAAACTATTCCTATTCTACTTGAAGAGATAAGGGTGAATATCATATCACTTCAGTTCTAGAATATTCATTGAGCTATCTCACGTTTATAATGAGTAGATTTAATCACATTTGCATTACATTCACTGACTTAATGTGTAATGCTACAAGTGACATGATGCATGGAGTATTTTCACAGTCCATGAAGTGAAAAAATACACTGTTACTTAGACACAACCATCATTAAGTCCATTTATTTGTCTTTAATACCACTATTCTTCTGTAGAAATGTATCTTGGCCACTGTGCATATTAATTTAAGCTGCTATGACTTATGTAAGTGAGCTTTGTATAATGATGACTGCTGAAAGCTTTTGGTGGATTGAAGTGACCAGGATATAACAGTCCTGACCTGAACACACCCATCCTACAAAGAATTAAGTGAGGAACTATGAGTTCTGACGCTGTATTGTCTGAACAAAAAACATCCTGCATATTCAGTATTTTCTATTTATTGATCTCTTAGTATCAGAATTTATAAATTCTTCTTATGAACTTAACAATGCACTTAGCTAGCCAACAAAATTGACTTTTCTCTTTCTCCATTATCTTAATTTCACTAACTGCCATTCTATCATCCCCTCTATCATTTTTTTTCTTGAAGGATTTTAAATTGTTACCTTCCAAGCCTAATATAAGATTTCAAGCAATGGAAAATTCATCAAGGTCAGGTATGCTGGTTATAATAGGAAACTATTTAAATGGCAGACTGAAAATTCTGACTGATGTTCTCAAGAGAACTTATGTTCTGAAACTGTTTTCATTTTAGATGCAAATAATGTGTCACATTGCTACTTGTGTTCTACAGGAATTTTGATTTTTCTTTATTTTCTTTTCTTACAGCCTCATTGTTTCACCATTGTTTATCTCTGCTTAGTAAGTAATCTAGAGCTTGGTGTAAGAATATGTATTTGACAGAAGACAGAAATTAAAAGCAGAGGACCTTGTGCCTCATTTAGCGCCCTATCCAGTGAGCTGTGATGGCATTCATCACTTGGAGGACAGCATGCACAAAGCCTAAAAATTAGTTGTTGCAATACTTTTGGTCTTCTCTGTGTCAGGACCATCAAGCTTTCTTCACCACTTTCACAGCTGCTGAAACATTTCATACCAGTTCTGAGAAGTCTCCTCAGGAGATCTTTTTTACTCCCGACTCGGAAGCCACACCTAGACTTACAAAGCAAAGAGTGACCAGGAATGGGCAGTACCAAACTGTTCAAGAAGCCCTGGAATTGTTTTGACCCTTAGGTGTTTTGTATCTTTTCGTGGAGCAGTCCCATGTAAAATGTTTCAAAACTTAATTACCTCACTTTAAAAACAATCTTATATGTAGTGCAAACCTGTGCAAGTCTGTCTTTCAACTAACTCACAAACCAATGCATGGAATATTCTAGCAGCAGGTGCTATAACGAGAATGAAACAGACTCTT
This sequence comes from Psilopsiagon aymara, assembly GCA_024733675.1. Lineage (NCBI taxonomy): Eukaryota > Metazoa > Chordata > Aves > Psittaciformes > Psittacidae > Psilopsiagon > Psilopsiagon aymara. The sequence goes on from JANRGW010047800.1 coordinate 27,649, forward strand.
TCTTCTTTGTAACAACTCTGATTTGCACTTCCTTAAAGAAAGAATTTAAAAATAACAGGCAGTCAGTAAAATGTATCTATTCCATGAATTCTTTACATGATTTACAGAATTCTCATGAAGAGAGAAGAAAGATGTTTCTTTTTTATTTTATGGACAGCTGATTACCTCTAATTACCTATGATTACGCTGAATGCTGTGAGTAGGAGGTACTTGTTTGGTATCTTAAAAGCACCAGTGGTGAATGAATTCAGTGCAGAGTCAAGCAACCTATCCTGCCCTCTCTGTATTTTCATTCCCAAAGGAACTACCTTTGGGACTGCCACAGCTGGAAGCAAAAACTTCTGAAGCAGTAAAGAATACAAGTATAAAGCTGTGGCAGAGAGACGATTCAAATGGTCTTTAAACCTTCCATTTTATTATATGCAATGAGGACAGAGCAGTTTGATTATACTTTGTAATTTGTAGTGAACATATTAAGAAGAATTACAGATCTTGGGAGAAGAATTAAAACCAGAATAAGTATTGCTGTTACACTAAGTATGGTCTAATATTTAAAAAAAAAAAAAAAAGAATACATGCATCTGTTAAATACAATCAAGTTAAGCATGTCAGGGTAATTGGCTGTGGGTTGTTAATGTCCCAGGTTTTTTTACCCATACTCTTAACACAGCTTCCTGCAGATCATTAAAATTGGAGAATAAGACACGAAAATATATGAGGGAAAGGGAGGAGGATATTGTGCATTGTTCCTACACAATGACCTGTAACACCTGGAAAAACATGGAGACTTCAAGTTTGTAATTTCAAGAGAAAAGTTTAAAGAATTTTCTATGACTCCTTTAACCTACAAATCAGGCTGTCTTCTCATTTTGCAATGAGATGCAAATCTGTGTAGCATGTAAATTCTTCATGCAATTTGCTCATCTGCAATCATAGCGTTTCTTCAGAATACTCAACGAAATTGAAAGTACATCTATGAAGACACCACTTCTTTGTCTTTATAAAATAGTTTACAGTCTTTCAAGCATAACTGAAGGTGAAAAGCTAAATCAGTTGACTATGTTCCCGAATGAACCACACACGTGTTCCCCAGCATTTTAGCTGAACTGGTAGCTTTCAAGCCTTTCAGTTCCCATGTAAGTCTCAAAGAAAGTACTGTTGAGATGTTCCTTCATTTATAGGGCCAGAAAAGCTTAGTTCACCTGTGTCCTAAGCATCACTGGCAAATTAATTTCCCTCTGGAATTAAAACACAAGCAGCATTTAGGAGATGTCTATACAAGATCACTAGGGCCTTTTTTCTACCAGATGAATACAATGCTTTTAGTATAAAACTTCCCATTTGGAAACCTCAGGAGGAGATTTTATCTCCTTCTACCTTTACCTCCTATACTCTCACTGCTCACGCCCTTAGGGTTTCTTGTACTACTGTTTTATATCTTCCTATATTCAGGGGGTGGTGCAAGCTGTTAATTTACTGGACTCAGGGATCCTAAGGGGCTCTTAACAGTTTTACAGAGGCATATGTTTTAGAATAAGCCAAGAAGAACTGTGAGCAAGGGAGGTAGTTTGTCAGGTTTTTCACATTTTTTGTATTTCATCGTATCTGTTTCTGTCTTTGTACCACTTACAATAGCAAAAATTTACGTGGCCTAGGAGTAAATACAACAAGAACTGTTCAACATTCAGATTCACATCACTGCAAGTGTTTGCACTAAAGAGAGGGGCTTTTAAAGCAATAGGTAAAGGCGACAATTGTTTTGCCCCTTTATGATTAGACATCATTTTGAGGCATTTCTGAGTTACATGTTTAACTAAAATGGCCTTGTCTACCATCTGCAGGGTGTACTGGATGATGTACATTTTCAAATTACATGCTTTGCAGTTCCTAGTTCAGCTGAATTTACAGCTGCTTTCAGACTCAGTGAGCTGCATTTGATAAGTCTGTATTCAGTCACGAACCTTTCTTTAGGTACATAATTGAAACTATTCTACCAAATCTGTTTCACTTAGACTGCAATCACATTCTGCCAGCCACTCAAAAATCCCCCATCCTGCCATGAGCAGTTAGTGGTGGGTGCATAATGTCATTTAATCATTTCCCTTTAACACTCTGGCACACATGGATAATACTGTAATGATGATCAGGTATGTGTCCAGGTAGCGGCTCGGAGTATTCCATTGTGCGTGACCATGTAGTGTGGCAGTTATAAATTCAGAAACACACATGTCCAATTAACAGACAGTCCAGACTTTCTGCTGTCATTTAGAGACTGACAGGTGTCTGGTAAAGGACTCAGAGGAATTTTCCATCTGGTTGACCAGCTACAGCCTGCATAGTGAGCACCTCTCCCCTTCTAATTGTGATAATACAGGGCTTTTTTTAAAAGTCTGTGTTATAATAAAAGCCCCTTGGGAACATATTTTTTACTTATACGTTCTCCAAGTGATTTGTTTATTAATTTCTTCCCTCTGTCACTTTGCAGAAGTGAATCTAGCTTTACAGATTATTGTGGTGCTGTGTAGCAAACATTTCTATACCAGTAGATTTCCAGTTCTATTCCAGCAATCAATGTGAACTAAAACAGAAAAAAAAAAAAAAAAATACTATTCACTGAATTCAAAAGAAAATTAAAAAAAAAAAAAAAAAAAAGATAGAGTTTCTTTTTCATTTACTTGTTTGTGTTAATTCAGATACCTAAAGAAAGGGGGTTACTTTATAGGCAATGAAGTAAATGAATGAAGAATGTATGAAACTATTTTTAGATAACGGTTTTCAGAAATATTGCATCAGAGAAAGCAAAAAATCTTCTGAGTTGTAAATGGAAGTCCTAGAAGTCTAATTCTCCTTTCTATTTTAAGAACACTGATAGTACTTTTATTCAATTTTTTAAAATGTCTTTTATTCATCAGTGTGCTAAAGCAGCTCTGCTGATGTTCTATTTAAAAGACAAGGACATGAGATACATTCTCGCAACACCACTAGTTTTGTGCTTTTCCGTGCTGTCGTAATCAGATGCCATTTATTATTTAATCAAAATTCTGCTGGCTTTATTGCTTTGTGAGGAGCAGAGATGCAAGTATTGCTAACTCACTTTGAACACAGCTGTTACATTATAGAAAAACATGTTATTCACTGTAGCAGCATAGTAATAGTGTCTTTCGGAGAAAAGTTGGGCAGTGTGGAGCTCCCTAGATGAATGGTTGCCTCCTCCAAGAAAGGAAAGGTACCTGGATCTAGGACAGAAAAAAGTGCCTTGCATTCAGAGAAGGAGGCTTTGAACCTTCTGCTGAGGAACACCAGAAGGCAGGGAGTGATCACCTCCATGATAGAGTTCACTGTCTACAGAAACTCCAGAGGAAATCTGGACACATCACCTTGGTCTACAATGCCACTTCAAGGAATTAGGCATAAATATACTTCTCTGCATCATTCAAAATTTATTAGTGAATTTCTTCATTAAAATTGTCATTGCATATGTGTACTACTTGTTTTTTAGCACTCTTTCTACTCTGAAACTGCCATAAGCAAATGGAACAATAAGAACAGTAAATGATGCAACCAAAAGATAGTTCTATTTTCCTTTTTAGGAAATATTAAAATATTTGACCTTTAAAAAAGCCATTGAAGTAATAAATAATTTTTGTAGCATTTGCAATGAATTGTTGTAGCATTTGCAGATGAAAGGCCTGAAAATAAAGTGGGGAAAGAAGATAATAAATATGCATGTATGTTTATAGACATGAAGTCTGGTATCAGTCTTCCTAATGGCTCTCAGTCTATGACCTACAAACCACCAGTAGTCTGCAAAGCTTTTCGTTCTATTAAAAGCAAGCCATTTTGAGACAGATAAAATGGAAAGTTGGAAAATGAATATCTCAGTGAATGGAGCAGAGAGTGTTTAAGGGGCACTTCTAACTTTTAATTTTGTGGACAAATTTATAAAAGGTCCCACAAAATTTGCCCACAAAATGAAAAAGTAGAAGTGCCTCTTAAACACTCTGCTCCATTCACCAAGATGGATAGTGTATTGCTTTTCTCTGAGTTCTACATAGTAGAAAAAAAAAAAAAAAAAAAAAAAAACCAACATTAATACATCTACCAAACCTATAGTCCTATTTCAAAAATAAGCATGACACAAAATAATTTCTGCTGTAGAGAATATGTGGTTTAGGATGTGAAAGAGTGCATCAGGCCACATGCAAAGGCAGTAATAATCTGCACCAAGCAAAAGGTTTCTGCACTGTAGAAAAACAAAGATACAATGAATACTTTTAGAAGCATCAATATTTCCTGGGGCTTTTCTTAGCTTGGATAAACTTTGTGCCCATCAATACAATGTTTGGACAGAAAAAGCAGATATAGGAGGAAAGATACGTACAATAATAGATGTGCAATGCACAAGTCTTTTTTATAAATTTTTTTTAATCCTTCTTTTATCTTGAAGGTGGACAAAACAGATTTGTCAGATTCCTCTCCTTACAGTAGGCAGAAAATCAGCCCTTAGCTACTACCTCATATAAATCTCACAAACATTTACAGGCATTCATTACGATATATAACAGGACTGACATCTGCAAATTGTGGAGCAAGGGTGAAAAGGGTGGCAAAGGGCAAGGGAGACTGATTGAGCACTTGGAAGGTGGAAAGTAGTCTGATTTTTTTATTACATAAAAGGTTAGGGGTTATAAGACGAGGAGAATAGATAGTTCTTCTGATGGGAAGTAGAGAGAGGCACAGAGTTAATTAAATGTGTGGAGGACTTCCCAGTTGGGGGGCTGAATGGTGAGGGATCCTGGTGCTAGGAATGAAGAACAGAAAAGGAGGGGGAGGATGCATGGTGAGCTCAACAGCAAGAAGGAAGGCAGTGCTGTAAATCACAGGCACTGTCTTGCTCCAATATGGAAAGAAAAGAAGATGAGGTCAGTTGGCTTCACTTGGGGTTACACATGTTGTATTACCTTGGGTTATCAAATGGATCTAAAAGCAAAGTGTTTGTTAGAACAAGTACTGAGGGACAAGGTCTTAAGACCAATTTTTGCCCTCAAGTTCACAGGGATTAGGTTGAGGCTGAAAGAAAAGGGTCAATTCAGGCTTGGAAGTATATTGACAGTAGATGTATCGATAAATTTTCTTAGAAATTGTGGACACTCAGATTCTTTTTTAATTCAGTATATACAGTGACTCACTGACTTTGAGAGCTTTAATTTTTCTAGTCTTCCTTTTATCTTTCAAGAATGGGTTTACAGGATACACTGGGGAGCTGAAATAAATCTAAATAAATAAATGCAACTGCATAGTCATGATTGTTTGTGTGTGTTACTGCCCCATAAGGAGAATATGCATTTCTGGCAGAGTGCCATGTGTCTGATAGTGTTCCCCCTGTGGAGCAATAATGTTTTCAGGTAGTCATGACTATATCTAACAAAAACTGCAAGATAACAACTTTATTCCTGAAAAATAAATCCTGGCTCCAGAACCACATTAGAAAAAAAACACACATACACAAACAAAAGTCCCATCCCAGTAATAAAATGAGGATCAATTGCTGTGTGCTTTAGGACGATTGCACAATAATACAAATCTATTCAGGAAAACAACCATAAGGTTAGCCATGCATAGGATATTAATATTATACAAAAAAAGATCATGACCTAGGAAAGGCTGCAAATAATGTTAGCCATGCATAGGATATTAGTATTATGCAAAAATGATCATGACCTAGGAAAGGCTGCGAATGCCATATCCAGTATTCATAGGCTCAAGGTGATTGCCCAGAGCCTCTAAACGTCTAAGTAACAACAATATGCTTCTGAACTTGAACGAACTCCTATCAATTCACTCTCACATTCTGTATATTCAGTTAAAAAGATGTAGGCGGACACTATATGACCACCCACACAGTCAAAAAGTATTTTCCTGTGCCCAGATGTATTTTCACATTTAAAAAGTTCCTACTGCCTTCTCAATGGACACTGCGAGAAGTGTCTAGTTCACTCTTCTTTTTTTCGCTCCCATCAGGTATTTATACACTGTATGAGATCCTCCTGAGACATCTCTTCTTCAGGATGGGGAGTCCAAGCTCTCTTTGTGTCTCTCTGCAGAGGTTTGATTCAGCAAGTCCATGTCTTTCTTGTACTAAGGAGCCCAGAAATGTGGATTGCAGCACTTTAGATGCTGGGTAGAGGAAAATAGGTGTCCTCCATGAGCCTGCTGACAGCACACACTACCTAACGCAGCCCTGGGGGCTGTTGGCTTTCTTCACTATGAGGGAACATTGTTGTCTCATGGTCACTTTTTTGTCTGTTAGGACCCCAGATCTTTTCCTGCTGAGCTGCCTTCTGGCCCATCAGCTCCCCTCAACTACCGGTGCCCAGGATATTCTTACTCAGATGCAGAACTTTTCAAGTCTTCTTGTTGAATTTCATGAAGTTTCTGTCGTCTCAGTTCTCCAAACTATTCAAGCATATCTGAGTGGCAGCATAACTGTCTCATGTTTAAGCCACTCCCTGCAGCTTTTTGTCTGCAAATTTGTTGAGGTCCCATTGCCCCTTAATGAAGATACTGAAATGAGGTCAATAAGGAAGACATTGTAATTAGTCTAATATTAATTAAAAAAAAAAAAAAAATTAGCCACAAAGATAAAGATAAAGTCTGAGAATACTGGTATGGTTTTGCCAGGTGTCAACCGAACGTAATTGCTTGTGTGCTAGTGTGACAGGATTTGTGGGTGAGGGGAGAGCAGTGAATGCCTTTTTCCTCAGTTTTAACAAGGCTTCTGTTCATGTCTTACACAACAGTCTTGAATCCAAGGTAGGCTGTTATGGTCTGCATGGGTGAGCAACTAGAGAGATGAAGCACTGTCCTGATGATTGGACTCAGAGGGTAGTGGTTAATGTCAGTATCAAGGGGATTACTGCAGGAATCTGTACTCAGATGTATCTGGATTCTGATACTGTGACCTGGAGGAGCAGAGAGATTTCACTCATGTCAAGCCTGCTGTTGATGCCAAATTGGTGGGGCTCGTGGGTGTGCTTGAGAGCAGGGCTACCATCCAGAGGGATCTGGACAGGAAGAAGGAACATGACAACGGAAATCCTCTGAAATTCAACAAGAACACATGGAAGTCCTCTGTCTCAGAGCGATAAGTGCCTCCAGCGATACAGGCTGCAGACTGATAGGTTAGGCATAGATCAAAATGAAAGACTTGGGGATCCTCATCAGCAGGTAGCTGACAGAAGCCTACAATGTGTTCTGGCAGCTGTGAAGGCCGACTTCATCCTGGTCTGTATGAACTACCTAGTCAATTAAGGAACAGACTTGTCCTCATCAGTTTGGCATTCATTAGGATACACTGAGTTACTGCACAGAGTTTGTGACCCCCAAGAACACAAAAAACATCAATCAAGCCAAGTGAGATAAGCAGAGAGCCACTGAGGTTATCATGGCTGGAGCATTCACCCTGTGAGAAGAGGCTGGAGGAGCATGACTGCTTGATCCTGGACAATGGGTGGCTAGAGAACAGCTGAAAAACTCTCATGCCTGGCTCTACTGCCAACAGCTCCTTGCACCATACACTTTTTAAGCTCCCTCCCCACCAAATTTTTCCTGTGATTCTTGGCTCAGTCACAAAATTATTCTCATTTGGTATCATTTATAAGCTTGCATGGCAAATGTAATTCTGTAGAGTTAATAGTCTTAGACATCAAGAGTCAGGCTTAAAACTGCATGAAAATCTGATAAAATACACTGTATCAACACAGATACGCAGCAGAGCTTACCTGTAAACTTTGATTGATAACCATACATCATTTAACAGTGATGGATATTAGAACAAAAACAATTTTAACAAAACTTAGGAAATGACACGAATCTAAAGGAGAAAGCCCCACCACTATGTCATATAGAATGAGCATCTATAGCCTTAAAAGCAGTCATCTGGGAGGATTTAAAGGTCATAAGGGATATACAGCATTGCATGAACTTCTGTGAGTTAGAGTCTGGAAAGATAATTAGATGTATAAGTTGGGAAATAAAAAAATAAGAGAAATAAGAAGCCACATAAACCTGCATATGGCACAGTACTATCCATGAATACTACATACAGGCTTTTCTCCATAGCTTTAAAAATAGATGGAAAATTAGAGAAGACACGTTACAGAGCTAGGGAAGCTTCTTTTTGCAAGGAACGTACAGAACTTAATCCATTTACTACATCATGACAGCTTGATTATGGTGTGTAAATGCTTCAGGAGGACAAAATACCTGAAATTAAGAGCTCTTTAAATTACCTGTGAACTTCATAACAAGAGTGAATGGCTTCAAGTTAAAGCCAGTCACATTCAAATGACTACTAGAACACATTTTTAAAAGATGCTGATTATCCAGTAATATAATACACCAATAAAAGTGATAGATTCTCTATATTTGAGTGAGGAGCAATTCATTCCTGGAAAATGTGTTGTTGGGTTTATGCATACGATTGCAGGTGTGAGATGTAGGACATTTAGAGAAATTATGAGCATTTGGCTGGAAGGTGTACTGACACAAAACCTAATCCTGCATTCAGAATAACTTGTTGCCAATGTTCTATAAAATGGCTAATGTAAAGTGTTATAATGAGCTAGGATCCTAGATGTATTTTAGTTAGGGGGATGATGGCTTTTTCAAGTGAGGTAACTCAAACATTTGTAACAATGTGAACATACTCTTAGTTACATAAAACTTTAATGTCCTCAGCAGAGTGGGAATCAAATGAGGTGCAATGGACGAGCAGACACACGGCCTAAAGATCCTTTCTGCTCTGAAAATTTCTGAATTTGAAAAGAAAAGGAAAACATTTTACCTATGTCTTAGCTTACCCAGTTGTAAAAGCATGACCACTTGGTGGATAAAGAACTGGCTAGATGGCTGCATGCAAAGAGTTGTGCTCAATGGCTCAATGACCAGCTGGAGACCAGTAATGAATGGTGTCCCTCAGGGGTTGGTGTTGGGACTGGCCTTGTTCAACATCTTTGTCGGTGACATGGACAGTGGGATTAAGTGTGCCCTCAGCAAGTTTGCCAATGACACCAAGCTGTGTGGTTCAGTTGATACGTTGGAGGGAAGGAATGCCATCCAGAGGGACCTTGACATGCTTGTGAGGTGGGCTGATGCCAACCTGATGAAG
>JANRGW010047803.1:0-11564 GCA_024733675.1 Psilopsiagon aymara
ATGTCTCAGTGCTAGTGTCTCCCTTAGCTTTTTTCATCCTTGGCCTCTGTGCAAATCATTCTGGCTTAATTCTAACTTAATTTTCCTCTGTATGCTTTATCCATGTAGTAAGTAGCAGAATGAAACTTGCCACTGAATTTTGTTTAATTACACTTGTACAACATCATATTAGAACCGCTTTTGCTAATACCTCTGATGGTCATTCTTTGGGCAACCTAAACCACTCATTTGTGACATATATTAATTTTATTCACACAGCCGGGAGGATGGCAATTGGTATCACTGATTACTTAAGAAAGCTTGGAATAAATTTGATTCTCAGATTCTCAGAAGTGCCCAATTCTCAGAAGAATGGGCTCATAATAATTGGCATGACTGGAAAACTGTGGAAGAAGAAAGAGCTAAAGGTAGCCAGAAGCTATAAAGGATGGAAAAAAGAATTATTTGCCAAATATTAGGCACCTACCCTGAAACACATGTCACTGTAGGAAGAACACTACAACAGGACTTAAAGGAAGGAATAGAAGGCAGAAAGGCAGCTGAATTAACAATGCCTTTGAAAATTGAGCAGCTGCAGAAACAGCTATTGGAAGGAATGGAAAAGAAACATTAATTGGAAGACAACGTTAAGGTGATACTTATGTGGACTCCAAATACCCCTGACATTGTACAGATCTGATAATTAACTCTATTCCCCAAAGAATGGGATAGAAACATATGGGGTGACTCTGGCAATAAGAAAACAGGAAAGATAATTTTTTGTCTCCCTCAAATCCTCCTTAATATGAAGCCAGACCCATTGTAAAGATAAAACATTCTGAAGGACCTCAGGGTGGTGGGCCATGGTAAACTGTATGAGTCACCCTCTGGGATCTGCTACAAATGGCAAGATTACAGGAAAAAATCAGCAGAAAGCCAAACAAAGTATTTGTGGGGGTCTGAATAAACAATGGTGACCAAATACTGCTGAGTGGAGATGAAGCAAATGGCTTTAGTGGTCCAGGAAGACTGCAATATAGCACCCGACCCAGCAGATGAATCCCGCTCTATCACCAGTAGCATAATTTAGCGGGCTGGGGAAATGGGTGTTACAGAACAAGGTGAACCCTCCGTAATCCCCATCAGATTTCTTTAATGAGCTCTCTACAACTATCACAAAAGCTGCCTGCATATGCCATGTATAAATGAGAACCCAATGTTATCTGTACTTTCACATGTGTTTAAGCTTACACTCTGAAATACTTCCTCTGAAGAGTGTACCTGCTGCTAAAAGGCTACGCTTTGTACTGGATGAAATGGCTACATAAATGGACTTATAATACATATGTTGAGCAGTATGATAAAATGCTATAAAACATACCCCACACAGTGATATGATGTAGTAGTCTGAAATATACCTTATCACATGCAAAGATAAAATGCTGTGGATTACACCTCATATGGTTCCGTGATACGCTGCTTTGAGCAATATCTCAAAAAGAAACTCTTTGAAACCAGTTACCTCAAGCAAAACACTATCAAATTGAAAAGGCAAATTAATCTGAATGGTAGCTAGTTTTTGCAGTACTCAGTAAATGTGTTTCAAGTTAAGTTTTCACCATGAGAATCAGAAGAGACAGTAGGGAACTGAGCAGTAGGATACCAGATTGAAAGTTAGGTGTATGTACAATGGAGGAAGAAGGACTTGTGAGTGGATGCCAAAATACTTATTCTCAAAGCAGTAATATCTTTTGCAGATGAACCTCCCAGCATGTTTATTTTGAGTATGTGGGCAGGGCTGGGTGTATCAGATTTGCACGGCAAGGGTTTGGTAACAGTGGGGCTACAGGGTGTGAGGAGCCCTCCCCTGAAGAGGAAAGAGCAGCAGAGACAACATGGGATGAATTTACTACAATCCCCATTTGCCATAACCCTACACTGCTGAAGGGGAGGAGGTGGAGAATTGGGGAGTGAAGTTGGGCCTGGAAGAAGGGAGGGGTGAGGGGAAATTGTGTTAAGATTTGGGTTTATTTCTCATTACTTTGACTTCTGATTGGTAATAAATTAATTTCCCCAGGTGAGGTCTGTTTTGCCCACGATGGTAACTGGTAAGTGACAAGAGTCTCCCTGTCTTTATCTACACCCATGAGCCTTTCATGAAGTTTTCTCCCCCCCATCCAGCTGAGGAGGGCAGTGACAGAGCAGCTTTAGGGGGCAGAAGGCATCCAGCCAGGGTCAACCCACTGCAAAAGGATTTAAACTTTGAACAGGTTACCCGGGGAAGTAACTTATCTGTTTGTTTTATCCCAAAGGCTGAAGCTACAATAATAGAAGCATCATTATCTATGCCTCTAAATTTGAAACATTCTTAAAATAAATCCTATTTTATGGCCACATGAGAATCATTTCTTTTTTAAGTGCCCTCCACGCAACTTCCAGAGTGGGTAGTAGCTGACATCTTCAAGCTGGTGTTTCCAGCTGTCTCACTCTCTCCCTTGTGCTTGAAAGACCGTAAAGAGAGATACATCCTCCTCAGAATGAAAATCATAGAAATCTCACATCTTCATTGCCTTTGGCATTATCTTCAGTGGAATGCAGCTTGAATCTGAATCTTCTCAAATTCTTTATTATAAGGACAGTTGGCAAGAGGTACTGCCAGAAATGCAATTTTTTCCCTTTGTTCATTGACTTTCTTCTAATCTACTTTCAGCTCCTTGACCTACAAGTGCTCTTTTTGCCATTCTCAGCTGCTCCTTTAGGAATGGAGTTATATATTGTTATATTCCAAAGTTTCTTTCCTAAAGTTTCCTACATTTTCACCTTTCCCCAGGTAGCACTTCACATTTTTTGTCCAAACTATGGTTTAGTGATGGACTTGGCTGTCCTAGGGTAAAGGTTGAACTTGATGATGTTAAAGGTCTTTTCCAACCTAGCTGAATCTATTATTCTATGGAATAACACCAGTGAACTGCAGGCAAACTTCTAAACACAGATTTAAGAGCAATATAAGGCAGAGTAGAGAATAGACTACTATTGTGACACAGTCTACAGCATCAGGTAGGGGAAGATCAAATTAATGCAAAGTAGAGATGCATCTACACAAAACCTTAACCTGTTTAACTCAGTGAGAAGTCTACTTAATGCAGTCAGGCAGAAAAAGATGACAGTAGAAGCTAGTGTTTCAGCAATGTTATCAAGCCCCTGATTGATTTACTCACTGACATGTAGAGAGAAATTCCATCTGACTGAATGAATGTAGGAATCTACTTCAGGGTAAGCTGAATAGCTCTCTAACCCCCTCTTGGTGTACTACCAGAATACACTGTATGTAGTAATCACCCAACCCACAGATTGCGCCCACATGCAGATTCCTGTATTCAGACATTCAAAACAGCAAGCTGAATCCCACTACTAGATTTTATGAAGCTGTCATGCAACTCAGTTGCCCAAACAGATATTTATTTCCAGTTAAGTTAACCCTAATTCCATCTAAGTGGAGCTGACAAATATGACACTGGCATTTTAAAGGACCTTTCTCAGAAACTGGTTTAAATCTCAAAAGAGAAAACTTCAGATTAGATTCCATTGTCTACTTAATATCTGTTAGGGCCACTGATTAGAAATAGGAGATTACCCAAGAGGAGGTGACTGGTGTGAGCTGACATGATTCCTCTGTCTTTCCAAAGTGGTAGCTGGCAACCAGACAGGGTCCTTTAGGGCATCTCATATGCCACTAAGCACTTTTGTTTAAACTACTGATCACTGAAGTAGTGACACTCCTCTTTGCATAGAATGACAGGCTCCCAAATCCTGATTCCTGAAAATTTCATCTTCATCCTGGGAAGACAAGATACTGAGAGTGTGTGTAGAGCAACAGGTAAAATACCATCATTACCCTTTGTAGTATCTGTATTCCCTTCAAGTAATATTAGTAAGACAGAAGATAACTGTATGAGCTGTGTTACTGCACAGCTGGCCTCAAGGCTGCTCCCACTACACCATACAGGTGAGAACAGAGATGCTTAATGACATGACAAGGTCATCCAGGAACCTGGAAGCAGAGCAGGGAACTCCAGTGAGTTGCCAAATCCTCCTGTTTTCCTTCTATACAAATAACACCAACAAAACTTGGGAGCACTGATAGTCATGCTCTGATCTATAGAAATTTATCTTTATTATCCTGTAGAAGAGAGATGAGGTATTTGGCAGCAATCTGCATGCTCTTTTCATATGGTATTCCATTTGCTACTAATCAGCACTAAGTACTACTAATTTCTGTGGAAAGAATTATCATCTGTAAAAATACCTGTAAAAATGTATCTACAGATGCATTGTGAAACCAGCCAGAATATACACACCAAGCTATGCACACAATATACACACATTTTAATTCTTTCAATTATTGAAATAGTTGAAGTTAAAATCAGCCTATAGGTGTTGGTTTTTGAATGAGCCAATTGCTTCCTGAGGTAAAATGAGAAAAAAAAGTGTTTTGTCTTCCCTTAGGTTGCTCACAACAGATATAGGTGAAAATAAAAAAATCCACACCTCTTTAGAAGTAGAATTTAGCAGACATGAATATACCATCTTTCTTAGCGAGAAGCTAAGAAAGAGTTGTGTTTAATCTTGGACCTGATTGTTAACTCAGTATCTGTCGTTTTCACTTACCAGACTGAATCAAAAATAGCACCCTCTCACCCTATTCATGCTGTGGCAGCTAATACTACCACCATATTTTTAGCACACAGGGTGTGATTATTGACAAGAAAGATTCCTAAGATGTAGTAAAGATGAACTACCTTACTTTTAATTTTCCGTGGCATAATAATAGTGACTGCTCAGCTCTGTTTCCCAGTAAACAGGATTAGCTTTCATTATCCATTATCCTGGACTCTGTTCCTTAATACAAGAAGTACACTTTAATTTTGAAACAGGCTGGTGAGACAGACATATTCTGGCATTTTCAGAATGCATATTTATAGTCTTCCACCCGACTGTTTTCTGTGAGTCACTCCTGTAAAACAGAAATCTTTGCTGTGGAATAACAGTCACTTGGCACATGAAGAGAAATGCCAGTCTTGTAGTGAAGAATCGGATGTTATCATCTCATGGCTTGTGGGCCAATGCTGCTCATAGTCACAGGACAGTCAAAGAGTTTTTATTTAACTAAAAAGCCACTGAGAGGCATTAAAGTACAGTGTTTCTTGAAATCTAAAATTTAGCTTTTGCTAAATATCAGTGCTCACAACCCCATCAATGACGGGTATCATTGACAGAGGGTTTTCTGGAGGCTCAAGAGACTTAGAATCATAGAATCACAGAGTTGTCAGTGTTGAGAAGGACCTTAATATTCAGTTCCAATCCCCTGCCATGGGCAGGGACACCTTCCACTAGAGCAGGTTGCTTCAAGCACCATCCAGCCTGGCCTTGAACACTGCCAGGGATGGGCAGCCACAACTTCTCTGGCCACCCTCTGCCAGCACCTCAGCACCCTCAGAGGGAAGAGCTTCTTTTTTATATCTAGCCTAAATCCCCCTTGTTTAATTACCTTCACTCCTTGTCCTGTCACTACAGTTCCTGTTCAAGAGTCCCTCTCCAGCATCCTTGTAGGCCCTTGCCTAACTTTGTGGAACTGTCTACATTTGAAAAATATTTTAAGGGGTTTCAAAAACAATTTGTCCCGGCTGTGTTTTAAATTCATCCTAAAGGTCCTCCTTGTTCCACCTTCTCCTGTGGCAGTTGCCACAATCTTTTTTCCTACTTACATGGTCAGAGAAGAGTGAGGATTCATCAGCAGTCTGGGAGCTGAGTTAGAATAGAATAGAATCAAATCAGGTTTCAAATCAGAGTATTACCACAGAGACTGTGACTCAGGGATTATAAAGAAATACCAGCTGAGGTGAACTGTGTGCTGTTCCTTGGTGAGAAATCTTCTGCATCTCCCTAGGTGCCTGCCACTTCATCTTATAACTGATTTAATTAACTGCAAACCTCCACAGTTTAATGTTGAGTTTTGCTCTGAGTACTTCCAGTGAAAGCAATTTCACAATCTCTTCTGGCAGCTAATTTCACTGTGCAAGGAGAAATTAGATGATGAACTTTGAGAGAAAGCTTTCTTCAGCTTTCAGATGAAAATCTGTCTTCTAAATGGAAACCACCGCGTCACCTAACAGGAGCTGATACAACCAGGACTACAGAGTGAAATCTAATACAAAAGAAGAATGCACTAATATGCAATTCTCTCCTGTAAGATCTTTTAATATGTACTATATTTTTTGCACGCAGAAAATGAAAATACCAAAGTAAAGCATAAAAACGTTCAAAGAGTTTATTCACTTCATACTGGCCTGAAAAAAATGAATAGCTGTTAAAAATAAAACCAAAAAGAACAAACCAACAAATTAACCCCTGGGAAGAAAGAAAGGCACTTCCAGTGCTGTAGTTAATGAACAGGGAACACAAGCAATGACATCTTTTTTCCCCTCTCATACCTATGGACCAGGAAAACACATAAATATAAATTGAATTGAATAAGATCTTGCTTAATTTATTGGATTAATTTTAAAATATACCTCATAATGACTTTATCCTCTAAGAAGTTTCAGAAAATTTTAATGCTTGAAAGGCCAGATGCTGTACTGTGCTGTGTATATTCAGGCATAGCGGGGTCTTACCAGATGAAGAAATAATATCCTTAACAGGTTTTTCTGCCTCAGAAATGCACACAAGGGTAATTTGCCTGACATTTTAAAAATTTAATTTAGGGTTTTTAGGAAAGAGACATAATCATCAAATAACAGCTCACTTTCCATCCACAGAAATTCCTTAATGGGTCTAAATATGATGCATACTCTGAAAAAGTACTTGACTCACCACCCTGAACTTTTAACACAATTAATTTAATTTGTAAATTGAACAATATGCATCATTAATGACTCACAATTTCCAATTTCCTGAACAGTTTCTGCCTCATGTTTCAGTCATTTTGGTCAAGCCATTTTTGGCAGTTTTATGTTGCCTTTAGGTTCTGTGCTACTTTCCTACCTTAACTCCATAATGGCCAGGTTGCACTTGACTGCTAACTGCTCTTGGTGAAGAGACAGGTCTTGCTCTATAGCTGTTCACATAGATAAGAGTCTTGTATTCTGCTCTTTCTTTCTAGGTGATGTGTGAGTTAAGGTCTTAACAGGAAAATTGTTCCTGGGTTGCAGCAGTTGGCCAGGAAGAAGCATTTTCAAGCAAGATGATGTTAATGTAAAGTACACCAAAGGCCAATCAAATTCTTGGTATTCACAGGATGTATAGAGGCTGATTCCTTGCTCTGCCACTGAATTCTCATGACATTAGGGATTGGTGTTTAAAGCTTACTTTAGAGCAGGAATTAAAACAGACTTGGTGAGATTTTGAATAGCCTTCTGAGAATACAAAGGGTCCATGACATAAAGGAATGAAATTACTCAGGCTTCTGTAATTACTAAGGCATTAGTCAAAATTGACATGTATTTCAGGAATTTGTGGTATGATGATGCTGCTGAACAAACACAGCAAATATAATTGTTCTGTGAGTCACAGGTGGTTACTTCTGTGCTTCAACAAGGCAATCAGTGATGCCCAAGCTGTTCTTTGAGCCATGATCACAGGCTGCAGAACCCTGTGAAAAAAAGGAAAGCTGTAGAAGCATGATGCTTGAATGATAAAAGAAGGCTTTTATGAACCTCTTTGGGGATTCTCCTCTTCAACGGTTGTGCCAAACACATGAGAATGATAAAACTATCCTTTGGAAAATGAAGCAGTGATAGGACAATAATAATTCCGGACACCTTTAAGAATGACATCCCACAAAGCTGTGGCAACACTTTGAAGCCTTGAATGGGGGCTGATATTCTTTGAAAGTACCATAGTACGGAATATTTCAATAACACGAGGCAGATGGTGTGACATGCCTGAGAGATTTTGATAACTGAGATTCCTTATTTATAAGGTAGCTTGTGATAAAAACCATGTGCCCATTCTGAAGCCCAGGAGAAGAAGAACAGAGAAGATTACCATTCAATATTGATACAAGTGATACTGGATCAAATAATACAGGTCTTCAGTATTTCAGGATGATGGGCCAGCAGGATTAATTATTCCAAGAGTTTTAAAAAGTCAGTCTCCAAACTAAACAGAAATAGTCTATCTATCAGTAGGCTGATACTCATTTTTGTAACAGTATAGCTTTAATATAACTAGACAAGACCAAACAATAGGTTATTCTCTCTCAACTCACATAAAATGTAATTTATAGGATGGAGCTATATGGAGGTGTTTGGTGATGTCAGAGCTATGTGCTTAGCCATTGTAATACAGCCATTATAATATTTGTCTTTTGTATTTTTTTTTCATGTAAAAAAACATGAGAAGTGCAAATTCAACAAAATGAGGATTGAAGAAAAAACATAGGACTTGCTCCAAACTATGCACAGCTGAAGATGAATTATCTGAGTGACCTAAATTAACCCATCTTCTCATTAAAAGCCCATATATAGTAATTGAATGCACATGACTATAACATGCATGCAAAGATTTGAAGGTTTGCATTGCTGAGCTCAGTTGATCCAAAAGTATCTGATCTTGCTGTGGTATCTGTTGATGTATCACATATACACTTCCATCTGGGAGAGGAATATAATCACTGGTTTGCAAACAGTAGGAAGAAAATATATGACAGACCTAACAAGCTTACAGTTTAATAGAATGAATGCCTGTGTATTTGTCCTATGCCCCTCAGAGCTGTATAATAATTTAGAACCATTGAAACTAATTGCCTACATTCTTTCCTGTTAAAACATACCTACTTGTTATATCTGGGTCTTCACTTAAGGCAAGACACTTCCTTGACAGTCTCAATCACTGCAGTACTAAACAGAGCTCTCTTGCTTTGGCTAAATTCATTTAATTCATTTGTAAAAAACATTTAATTTTGTAAATATTCTACCCCAATACATCAAAATGATGTGACTGAATACTAGAGAAAAGATCAGAGGAAATAAATAATTGCTACTAGTATTATATTTGCCATTAAGAGAGAACACTGTAAGTACTTTAAAGTGTTTCAAGCTCTATGACTCTAAGTTACATGAAAAACAAAGAACATATTTTGTAAGAGAAATCCATATTTTATTTTTTTCACTGTACAATAATATGCGGCCCATCATCTGTTTTCCTTTTTCTGATGACACCAGGATCTTATTGTGGAAAAAAATCATCAACACCTTTAAAACGTACCAAAGCTCTTGAAAATCTACTCAAAACTTCAAGTGTAATGTCTTTTTATTTTTAAGAAAATCTCTCAGTATTCTAGAGCAGAGCTACAATTCCATTAGTCTATTCTACAGTGGTTAGAGTAAGAAAGATAGTCAGTCTTGTCACATTCAGTTGGATTTCACTATATATACATATGGTATATGCACACATATATGGAGAAAAGGTGGTGTTTGTGCTCATCTATGTATGTTTAGCTATTTCAGAATCTAACACATCCTTATAAATCACAGATACTTTACTTTGTTTCTATGCAGCTTTTCGGTGCTTCTTGGTTATGAATTCTATGCACATTGCACTGCTGAAAGCTGATTCAGTCCAGAATATTTCTGTTAAGTTTTGAATACCTTATACAACAGTACGGCAAAGCAGATTGTGTTATTTATTCTTCCTATTTATTGTGTTTTCAGTCCATTAAACATACACTCCTCTAGTCCCACAGGACATATGAAATCTGTTGGAAACATATTTTATTTCATATATTGAAATTCCAATGTAGACCCATGCTAATTATAAAAGAGAGATTGGTAAATAGAAATAGCCCCACTTAGCCCTCAGTTTTATATATACATTTTGAAAATAGTCAGATTTCTGAGAGACAGAAGTGTTCTCCTGACAGGCATAAAAATGATGCTACGATTCTATACTCAATTTATATGGGTTTCTCTTAAATTATTAGCAAAATTTGTATATGAGCTTTGAGATGTGTGTTAACTCAGAAACAGTTAATACATCTGCATACTGTATGCAAATAAAGTTGTTGCATTAGATGTGTATGAAACTGAAATTGAATGGACTGTGCTGAAATTATATCAGTGGGAGAAAAGAAAAAGCATGAAGTCACAATGGAATCTATAATGTCGCACTTGACTAATAATACAGCAAAGAATCATTCCCAGACTATGTTATGATCAAGGTTTTATCTGCTTTATGTGACTCTTTAATACACTTTACCAAACATAGTGCAAATGGCAGCTGAATCACAGAGTCATGTTTTGGGCTGGAAGGAACTTTAAAGCTCATCCAGTTCCAACCCCCTGCCACAGGCAGGGACACCTTCCACTAGATCAGGTTGCTTAAAGTCTTGTCCAACCTGGCCTTGAAAACTTCAGCCTGAAGTAAGTATACTCTCCCCTACATGATGGCCTACTAGAGGTGAGGCAGGCAAAGGGAACTGATACCTATAGGTACCCTATATGGAGATAAAAAGAATAGCAGTGCCTGGTGCTGCCCACTGAGCACTCTTTAAAATACCAACAGTCACAGAAGTGTCTTCTGTTTTTTAAGTGTTACAGCTATTTCTGAATACAGAAAGACCAGGGAAAAGAAATAATGACACAGGAAAACAAATTCAGGAAAAGATTATCATGGAATCACAGAATAATTCAGTTTCCAAAGGATCTACGACTGTGTCTACTGCAACCACATTGAAAGCCAGACCAAATGATGAACATGACCTTGTCTAATCAAGCTTTGAATATCTCAGAGATTTGGCAGCCCAGCATGGAGAAAAAAAAAAATCCTCATGTTTAATTGAGATTTCCTAGGTTTCTATTTGTGTCTGTTGTCCCTTGTCTTTTCCCTATGTTCATTCAAGAGGAGTCTGGCTCCAACACATCTATGTTCTCCCATCAGTTAGCTGAAGACATTGATATGGTCTCTTGTTATTCTTACGTTCTTAAGGCAAAACAAATCCAGTTTTCTCAGCCTCTTGTACTGTGTCTTACAAAGCAAAGAAGAAGGTGTATTTTTTTAGAGGGCTGCAGGATTTACGTCTTCAAGTTAGTGTAGCTATAAAGCTGGGACAAGTTTTGAAAGAAAATTAAAATGGCTGTGGTTCTGGAAGAATCTCAAGTATACTGACCTAACTAAGTGGCATAAAACAGGACAGAAAATTCCGATTTCTGCCCCACCATGATGAATTGAGAGTTTTGAATCATAGAACCATAGAATAGTTAGGGTTGGAAAGGACCTTAAGGCCACCTTGTTCCAACCCCCTTTGCCATGGGCAGGGACACCTCACACTAAACCATATCACCCAAGCCTATGTTCAACCTGGTCTTAAACACCACCAGTGATGGAGCATTCACAACTTCCCTGGACAGCTCATTCCAGTGCCTCACCACCCTCACAGTAAAGAATTTCCTCCTCATATCCAATTTAAACTTCCCCTGTTTAAGTTTGAACCCATTACCTCTTGTCCTCTCACTACAGTGCCTAATGAAGAGTCCCTCCCCAGCATCCCTATAGGCCCCCTTCAGATACTGGAAGGCTGCTATGAG
>JANRGW010047806.1:0-35863 GCA_024733675.1 Psilopsiagon aymara
CGCCCGCAGCGCCGCGGCGCAGCACCCCGGCGCCCCGTGAGCCGCGGGGCCGTGCGGGGGCTCACGGACACGGCAGCCCGAGGGACGGAGCCCCGCAGGCGCGGCGCGGCACGCTCCGGTGCTCGGAGGATTAGGGCTCTGCGCGCTGGAAGCGGGATTAGCGGGAAGGGCAGCGGCGGCGGGAGCAGGATTTACCGCGTTCCAGCTTTTTGTGGCATTTCTGCGGATTGTCTGGGACTTCACCTGGCTACAACAGGAGTGCCTCAGCCACAACGAAAGGTGGGCATCCTTCCTCTTTCTCCTACACAGTTGCATTATGTGTGTCTGGAAGCTGTTTGGCAGCTGGCCTTGACACAAGTAAGAAACAGAGAACTTTTTGCAGAGGCTGAGGCATTAGTATTCATCGCAGCCTGACGGGCGAGTTGATTTGTTACATTTATCCATAGATCTGAGCACGGGGCTTAGCTGCATTATTTATAAAGCTTGCAGCACGCTCTCGAAATGCCCTTCCCCTAGCAGCCACAAAACATCACACATGAAAAGTGGGGATGGATCACGCGAGTGTGCGTTGTGGCCCCAGCCGGGGGAGGCAGACGAGAGCGCTCGGCTCCTCCAACAGTTTCTGGAGCATCCTTGTGCTCTGTAACTAGATCGTAGGTATTTAAATGTCTTTAACAAACCTCTCAGCATCCAAATTGCTGCAACATCCACCTACCATCTAGTTACAGAGCTGCATGGTATCTTAATTTCAGTAATTTCCTTGCACACAGGAAAAGATCTCTTAGCTCCTGTGGGCTGAGGCAAATATCAATATATGGTCTGGGTTTCATGACAGTCTCGTACAAAACTTCGGCCTATTGCCACATTGGGAGAGGTTGGAAATTGCAGATAAAGCCTCATTTGCTGGGTGCTGGAGTTCTTAATACCAAAGGGATATACATTATGCATGAATGGTTTATTATTGATCAAAATACTTTCTAGGTTCAAGACTGCTGCTTGCTGATAGGTCTCAGTTTATCAGTGAATGGTGACAGCAGATTGTGTGTTGCCTTTTGAGCACAAACCTCTGTGTATAGAATGCACACATATATGTGCATGTATACAGACAAAATGTAGGTATGTGTACATCTGCCCCTTTTCCATACTGGCACAGAATCAGTTCTCCCGATTACTACTTTATCACTGAGCTAAGTAAAATGTATGGAATTAATGGAAGAAATCCCCTATTGCCGTGCTCTGCTCGGTCACAAGCTGTCACTGGACACTTCCCAAGTCATCATGCTGTCTCACAACAACCCTTTTGGACCGGTTTCTCCTGCAGGCTGCTCTGTGTCCCTCACCATGGGCGACTGCATTCACCAACACAGTTATTGCCTAGATTTACACCTACCCATGCTAGAAAACTGGTCTCCAAAAAGTGGAGAATCCAGTGAAAGAGCTGCAGTGACCAAATCCACACAAGCCAGTGCTGAGTCTCCAGCCTCAGGCTGCAGCTCTGCTTTGTGGCACTGCCTTTCATTCCAAAGCTGAATTATCTATCAGCTGTAAAACCTGGATATCATGTACATTTGTAACTTATGTATTTTCAACTTGGCTAGTGCATGGAGTACAGAGTTTTTCTCCATCTTTTTACTATCTCTACATAAAGATGTTTTTCTGCTTTATTGCAGTTCAACATTATTTAACAGTTTTAACACAATATCACCATCAAAGATAACTTTGCAATCTGACTACATCTGGTAGCAAGTGCACTTGTAACCAGCAACAGTGAGCTTGCCAGGAAGCCCTCTCAAGCTGCAATGTTTGCCACTACAGCATGTAGTGAAATTGCTTCTACCTCATCTCTAGTTTGCTAGCAGACCTTAAAGTGGTGCTTAAAGTAACACTCAAAGCAGCATTGTGTCAGGAAGGAGTTGCTCATGAGGGGGCATGTGCATAGAGTCAGCACAGATCCATTCTCTAGCAAGTGAATCTCTAAGTTGGAAGAAGGGCTTGTTGCTTCTAAAAGCCCAGAGTAAGGCCACATCTTTTGGGAGGTAAGCTGGTGTGACATATCAGAGCTTTGGTGCCAGGACAGGCTGCAGGTCCCTTCCTTAATGTCTCACTGGTCACCTCACTACTTACTGAAAAGTCCTGGACCATAAGCTTCATTTTGATGGGAGAGAGGCGGAGGAGTTAGTTTCTAGAGATGTCTACAAACCAAATTATTCTCTAAGTCAGACAAAAAGAGGCAACTTGGGAAGACATGGGAAGGAACCTTTGTTCTGTATTTAAATACAAACCCTCCACGAGTTCTCCAGCAGCAGACCTGGGGTGTGCTTTGCATGGAGGATGCAGGAGGAGCACTAGCAAAGCGCGGGCACCAGCTTATCCTCAGCCTCGCATACCTGAACTAGACATTCCTGCCTTGAAACAGAGGAGAAAAGCGACCTCAGCTTCTCAACGTGCTTTGCAGGAAGGACTAGGATGGGAGAACTGGAGCACAACAGAGCAGGTCCTCCTGGGCTTCCTCTGCAGGGTTATCCAAGCAGGAATGCCTGCCCAGGGTGCTTCTACCTCTCCACCTCAAGCCAAATGCTCTGGGAAGGTTGGGTGGTTGGATTCTAGATGGGTTCCACCTGAGCACTGCATTGTAACTGCCAGAAATGTCAACGATCAGGTTATGTTCCGTAGGCCTTATCTCATTGTAAAGTACACATTTAAGTTGGTGAAGGGAATCTATATAACTCTTTATGTACCTTTTAATCAAATATTTCCTCTCTTTTTGATAAAAGAATATCCTATAAAGGGCAATGGAATTACAAACTCACCTCTTATTCTTCCCTTTGCATGAATTCCTAAATTACAGTTAAGTTAGTGAGATGATTTCACATGACACTTCCTTAAGGAGCTAGAAGAAGTAACAGTAGACATTAACCGAAATCCATCCTCATCAACCTGTATCTGAGTGGGTTTTGGCTTAAGACACTGGAGAACCAGCATGTTTCTTCTAAGCTTTACTTTTAGCATGTGTTGCTTTCCACACAAATGAACTTCTCTGTCAGTTTCCCTCGAGGCATGAGGAGAGAGCTCAGCTCACCTCTGCTGTCTTTTTTAACCCCTCTCTCAAAATTCAGGAGGCCGTTCTGGCCACGTATGAAAGCTTCAGCAGATTCTCAGAGTGCTTTCAGCGGTCGGAACAAAGCGAGTTGCAAACATTTGACAGCATCCCAACGTTCAGTCTGCAGCTTCTCCAGAGTTTTTCTTCCTACGTGTTTTCACGCTAGGAGCATCCCTTACACTGCACCAGCACTGCCCGTGAGGGTCCCCAGTGCAAGGACAGGGCTCCAAAACCAGGCTGCAACTGCAAAGCCACTGGTGATCAGGTCACACCAGATCTAGAGGGATCCCTCTTCTAAGACGTTGGCTGCCCCAGAGACAACCACAGCATTGCCCAGTTCAGGAAAGAGATGGGAACAGATTCGTAGTGTGAGACTCCGGGATTTCAGGCAGCATGCATTTTTGAGCTCTGCATTCAGTGCTGCTGGCACACACACAGGAAAAAATGCCCTCAAACTACTTTTGTCTAATGACATTTCCGGGCACAAGCACCTGAAAATGCTGTTCAAACAAGTGCGTGGCTATCTGACTTCTGAACAGTCAAAAATTCACCCATTACCTCTGAAGTGATGAGATTGGTATTTTCTAAAGTAAGATACTCGATGCTGTTCTGAACCCCATCAAGTTCATGCCCTCAATAACCAGATAATCCCCCATTTTATAAAATCACAGGCACCAGACACGCAAGGGCTGCTGACCCACATGAGCGGTCCTCTCCTTGCTGAAGGCTCAGCACCGTTGCAGCATTAACCCTTTCACTTGTCTATCCACCCAGAGGTCCTCTCCACTGTTTATAAGTTCTCATTTCCCATCTCAAATCCTTTCAATTACTGGTTTATGATTTTACTGATGAGCTCAACTCTCAAATAATATGGACCTAAAAGCCCTTTGGCTGGAAGAACTGATAAATAGGAACAGAAGATGCTTAATTTTCCTTAATTTCACTTCATTTGAAATGAAACATGTCTGAAAAAGACAAATGATACATTTTCTATTACCAGACACTAGTTCATATCCTCCTTACTCTTTCCTTTTTAATATCATCATCAGAAGTGATGTACTTCAATTCTTTCAGGCATACTTTGATGATACTGCAATATGCAGTTTATGGAAAATTCAAATGACATTTCTTTATGTCAGCAGCACTCTGCTATTTCCCCACTAAAAAGCAACATTTAATTTCTGAGTTGCACATTTGCAGCAGTTGCTGTGGGCGGAGAGTCTGCTTATTTATTTGCTTGAGTTTTACTACAATGTACTGTCATGGCAACTGTACCGAGGGCGAATGCATCTGGAGGTAATTTATATATGTCACATTGACTGCAGTGGCTTTGGCTTGTACCATTTAAACTTTCTCAGGCACTGGGCAAGGGCAGCATCAGCCCTGTGAGACCCAGAAGCAGCTGCCCCTTAGTAACTAACTAGATGATTAAGCCATGCAGAGCAACAGGAGCAGTGCCAGATGATGCTCGGTGCTTGGAAGCAGAGCTTGCTGCATACTTCAGCCCGGTCCAGTGTCTCGGGCAGCAACTCTCGCTCTGCTGATGCACAGCAGGTTTTCACCCTGCTCATGTGGGAGGCAGCACATCGCGCCCTGCACAGGCGCTCTTTAGGCAGGCAGTTGCCAGACTCGGCAGGGGATGATGCGGCTTCCACCGCTCCACATCACTGCAAACATGGAGAAACTAGACTGAAAGCTGTTGAAAAACTCAAGCCCACAGTGCTCCAAAAGGGACTGAATTGGGGCGGTGCTGCAGTTTCCTGCATCACGCGCCTGACCTCCGCCACGCGGCTCTGATGGTCCCTCTCCAGCCAAGCCGCCACTCGGCATCGCTGATGAGAGGCTCCTGCTGCTGCAGCACTACCTTAATGCAAATGACTTGGACACACTTGAGAACTTTGGCTCCAAGTGTTTCCTGATATTGGACCTCGATCACTTTGTGAGTAAATCAAAAGAGCTGCGAAAAGACGACTGCAAGGCTGATGAATTTATCAGGCCTCACCTTGCTGCTAGGGGGAAATCTTGAAACTTTTGAATACCTGTGTGATTGCAGCCATTACCATCTCCCCAGAGGCTGTGCAGCAGTGTTTCCTTAAGGGCCATCCCTTTGCACTGTAGATGTGCTCAGTGTGAGCAGAGTGCAGCTGCCTCCTCCACTGGCTAAGCCTCACCTCAGAATCCTGGGGGATGCAGGGAGCAGCACTTTCCCTGCCAGAATCCCAAATGACCAATGCACATGCACATCTTTTACATCAGACAGCCTGTTTTGGGCATAGCTCACATTTGCAGTAGCCCCATGCTAGGAACAACTACTGAATCAAACCATACCTATATACAGCTTATAGACTGTATTTCTGCAGATAAATTAAAGCAGTGACAATCTGCAGTACCTAATTATGGCCGATCTCCCTTTCATCTGCCTGGGTACTTGAGACCCCTTTACTGTAATTCTTGAATGCTAGCAACGTTGATCAGAGATTTTCAATAATTTAACTTTAAGGGTCAGCTCCTCAGCTGTGTAAATCAATGCATTTTCCTTGGCTCTGGAGCTAATCAGAAGGGAGGGCTGTTTCCTGGTACAGCTGAGAAACTGGTCTTCACGTACTGCAGCATTTTTGGCTTGCAAGTTCACCAGCTTTGTTTTTGGTTGCTGCTTAAGGCAGAAAGAAGTTGCAAAACTAAATGCAAAAGTGAAGGGAGAAGACAATGGGTGGAGATTGGGTGCCTCTCCTTAAGAAAGAGGCAGAAGTGAACATCCACAAAATTTAAGTCAGAGAATGAAGCAAGACACACAGCGAATGGCTGCTCCTGTGCCAGGACTGTGGATACCCAGAGCATGCCCCAAGTGCAAGTTAAGCAAAAGCCATAATATTTTCTTTTCTGGAAAACACTGCATCTTTTCTCAGCACTTGCCTGGCTCCACAGAGAGGCCACTGGCTGAGAAAACAGGAACTTATGGGGAGATGCCAGCTTTTATTTGCTGCAGGAGGTTAAAGGTTCCCTAAAGCACAAAGGAGCTTTTCTTGCTCAGACAACCCCGTCATGGGGCACATCAGCACAACTGAAGCCTGTGCAGCTCAGAGCAGTCAGGAGAGATCTGGTGAAACCTGAAAGGGAATTTTCCAAACAGTCACTGCCTTTTACCCCCACTTCGCTATTCGGCCACAGCACAGAAGTCTGCTGAAGATCATCCGTACCCGTTTCTGTTTAAAGGGCCAAGCACAGCCACTCACACAGCCCTGCTGCAAGTGCAGAGTCCCCAAAGCCCTTCCAGCATAGAGCCTTTCTTGTGCCGCGCAGATTAATAATTCTTATCGTATCTATTGTGAGTTGATGCAATTCCCCCCCCCCCCCGCTGTTTCCTTCTGATCTGCATTTGTATCTTAGCTACTTAGAGCTGAAAGGAAGGAATTTGATAATACCTTCCTAAAAAGGTGCCTGTACTGTGGCCGCCTGTTCCAGTGACCGAGAATGGAGATGTTGGCCATTGGCAAAGGAAAGAGAACTTTTTTCCCAACATCCCAAGAGAATTAAAGAATTAACCTTATCATTGAGGTATTTCTTGTGCATTCCAAGTTAAAAGGAAAAAAACAAAGGAGGGGGAAAAAAAGCTGAGGATCTGAAACTGGCTTTTGCTTAATCAATCATTCCCATTGGATTGTTGCTTTTAAAGTGCATCATTATGAACAACAGATGGAGAAACAGCTAGAACAAGGGCGGGTGGGGGACTGTCACCCTGGTGATGGGCATTTTCTGCTCGGATGGAACCAACCTCACCATTGCTGTTTCAGGTCTGAGCGGTGCCTGCTGGGCAGCTCACGGAGCACAACGATGGCTTCACCCCGGGCACGTGCAGAGCCCCTCAGCCAGGCGGGCGCCTGAGCCGGCACCAGGCTGCTCCCTATGCTGCGGGAGAAGGCTTTTCCCTGGGAGAAGGTACCTCAGCGATGGGCTGAACGTATGGGAGGAACCAGCGCCCGGCCAGGCGGAGAGTCAGGGGCCCGTCAGGAGGCGTGAGGGGCCTGGTTCCAGTAAGGGCATGGCCAAAGCTTTCTTCAGGCTACAGAAGTTTCTCCGTCGGACCCAGTTTCTGCTCCTCTTCCTCACAGCAGCTTACCTGATGGCCGGGAGCCTCCTGCTGCTGCAGCGGACCCGCCTCATTATCCAGCAAGGCTCTCGTGGGAGCTCCGCTAGCCAAGCCCTGGCAGTGCTGGACGGGATGGCCAGGGCCGGGATCGTGGACCCGCACCCGGGTCCCAGGCTGCTGGTGGGCATGGACGCACTGCAGGAGCCGGCTCCGGGCCAGCGGCACAGCCCGCGGTGGCTCATGTCCCGCAACTCCGAGCTCAGGCAGCTGAGACGAAGATGGTTTCACAGGCTCATCAGCGACCAGGAGCCCATGCAGACAGCGGGGTTCAAAGCGATGAAGCACACTGCTGAGCACAAAGGTAAGGGAAGTACCCCTGCCCCTGTGCTCGTAGACTGCACCTCTTCTTGTTCCAGTGCTTCATTACCCTTTTGGCAAATAAATTGTTCCTCAGCTCCATCCAACCCTGCCCTGGTGCAGCTGAGGCCGTTTCCTCTTGTCCCATCTCTTGCTCCTTGGGAGCAGAGCTCAGCCCCCTCCTGGCTCCATCCTCCTCTCAGGCAGTTGTAGGGAGCAATCAGGTCCCCCCTGAGCCTTTCCCAGAATAAACCCCCAGGTCCCTTCAGCCATTCCCCATCACACTGTGCTCCGGGCCCTGCACCACCTCCCTTGCCCTTCTCTGGCCCTGCTCCAGCACCTCAATGTCTGTCGCAGTGAGGGGCCCAGGGCTGAGCACAGCATCCGAGGTGCAGCCCCACCAGTGCTGAGAGCCTCAGGTTAGCGGCCACATCTTTCCCTGCCAGAGAGGCTGGCAAATTCCATCAGTGCATCAAATGAAAACAGGAATTTGTTAAGTAAAAGAATTAACGTTTCCTGTTAGGAACACTTCCATGGATTGGGTGTTTCATACTGCTTCCCTGGCACGGTTATGCCATCGCACAGAAGGCAGAGGGACAGGGATTGAATCACTGACATGATGTTCTGCTCTAAGACCTGGAGTCTCTTCATGACTCACTCATAGGATGTGACTTGGGATACCCCTGGGGTCTGGTGGGGTGGGAGGGATGCAGGGAGAGCACCCTTGGCTCCTGACACGGCTCTTGGGCCCCACATGCCGAGTTTCTCTGCTGCTGGTTTGAATCCATGTGCCCAAATCCAAAGCCTGCAGTGAAATGCAGAACATCCTCACTGGAGGTGACTCCCAGCCCCTCAGCGGTGTGCTCAGGGTGTACATCACAGCTTGAGTGTTCTCTGCTCACACATCCACAATGACCAACATGCAGGTCTTCAAATCTGCTCTGGTGGTGGTAATATTTTAATGTTTGATTCATTATTCCAGGCTCCAAAATCTCTATGAGAGTGCCTTAAAGTTCCCTTTTCTTGCAGATGATTTTATTGATAATGTAACTCTTTTTAGATTTTTTTCATCCTCTATTCTCTTCCTGTCCAAGCTCATGTTATTTAACTTTCCTCTGTTGTCATCTCAATACTGCTAAAATCAAATTTCCTTTTTCCTTCATATTTTAATGATAAAATGTACTTATATACACACAATTGCTGTATAATAGTGGGACTCCACATCATCCTTCCAATCGCATATTAAAAAATGG
Organism: Psilopsiagon aymara; assembly: GCA_024733675.1. NCBI lineage: Eukaryota > Metazoa > Chordata > Aves > Psittaciformes > Psittacidae > Psilopsiagon > Psilopsiagon aymara. The sequence continues at coordinate 8,798 of JANRGW010047806.1, forward strand.
CCTGGATTTTTATAGTGTTTTGTTCATGACAACAAAAGAGGCTTCACATAGGATGCAGCCTAAGAGAAATATTTATCTTTCTTATGCTAAGTAAAGCAAGACAATTTTTAAGAGATTCATTTGCACCAGGGAAAAGGAGATAGTTGGATGCGATAGCCAGCCAGCGCTGCCTAGTTAAGACTGAAGTTATCTTTCCATTATAGCTTTAATATAACTCTACGTACCCAAAGAAAATTGATTTTCTTAATATTTCTTTCGCATCATCTTAGTATCCACTGCAGATTTTCAATAAAATTTGGGAGAAATCCAGCAAGATTCCTCCAGGTCTTTACTGCTTTGAAGAACACCACCTCCTTCAGAGACTCGCAGGGCACTGCCACAGAAGGGAGGGAGCAGGAGCTGCTGCTCGGGGTGGCCACAGTCTGTCTCTCGGCCTGCTTTAAGGAGCTGGAGGAAGGGAAGGCTGGTTTCCCTTTGGCTCATTACCCCTGGACACCCGGGCTTACCCCTGCAATAGCACCAATGAAGCTCTGCACCAGCAGCCAGGCCTGCAGGGTGGGCAGGATGTGACATGCAGCGCCTGTGCAACTTCTGGTGCAGGTGCTGCTGGATGGGTTTGTCCCTTTTCCCTGTGTCCATCCCAGGCACGCTGTCTAACTCTGCTCTTGCACACAGGTACCTACATGGGATGCTTCAGCGATGATTCAAGGGAGAGGACACTGAAGGGAGCTGTGTTTTATGACTTAAGAAAAATGACAGTATCCCACTGTCAGGAAGCTTGTGCTGAGAGGTGAGCGGGAATTTTTCAGGGCAAGTTTGCTCTTTTCTGAGTTTGAAATGGAAAAAGCATGCACCCATCAAACACACAGCCCGTGTGAAAACTGTGATTACCTCACACCTTCAGGCGCGCTGTAGCTCTGCTACCTTGCTTAAGAAGACTCTTTCACTGCTGCCTGGTCTCTTTATCATAGCATGGCTGCTGACAATACGTCTTCTGTTGTCCTGGTCAAAAATTACTGTTTTGTTAGATAGTCTTTGCGGTCTGTAGAGCATTGGAACACACATAGCGCCTGTCCCCAGGGCCGGCTGTGTCTTTGGAGCAGGGTGGCAGAAGCATGTGCCCGCCTGGGGACAGGTAGAAACTCAAGAGCAGCCAGAGTGCCTGTACCGACGGTGCCTGGGTTTGTTCCCACAGGGCTTACACCTACGCGGGGCTGGCGTACGGAGCAGAGTGCTACTGTGGGAACAAGCTCCCGGCGACCACCTCGAAACCTGAGGAGTGCAACAGCGAGTGCAAGGGCGAGAAGGGCTCGGTCTGCGGAGGGGTGAACCGGCTCTCCATCTACAGGGTGGAGGAGCTGCGGGCAGGAGCCAGACGATGTAAGTGGGTGTTCGTGTGACAGGAGGCAGGCAGCCTCTCAGAGAGATGCTCATCCCATGGGGCACATGCTGCGGTCAGGCTGAGCACGTGGGCTGAAACCAGTGTGAAACAGCAAAGGACAAAGGCACCTGCAGGGCACTGTGTCCATGCTGCTGGCCCAGCCCCTGGCTCCCTATGAAATAGCAGCGTGGTTCACTGCCTCGGAGCAGCCAGACGTGCCAGGTGCCGCTGCCTCGGGGCTGCCACATCGGAAGTTACTGTCACCAGGGAGGAAACAAAATACAGTGCAAGAGCAACAGAACTGCAGCTGAAAACCCACTCCCTCTGCATCCTGCAGAGGGGCAAACACACACTTGTTTAAGAAGCAACCTAGAAGTGGGTGCCTTATAACAAAGGGCAGAAAAGCACTCAACCAATGCCAGCCTAAGCTCAGAAATGATCCTAAACGAAGGACTGCAGCAGGACAATAAGTAGATAGTGAGTAGAGGAGGATAGTAAGTAAGAGGGACACCAATGTCTTTCCTACGTGAGAGACATGAGACCAGGGTTTTGCTCTTCCAAGGACTTCAGTCCTAGTTGTGGTTGGGATCTCTGTTTTATCTTGAGATGACAGTGCTTACCCTACCTTGTCATTCAATTAGATACCGTGGGAGATACAGCAGATAAACCTTTGGGCCAACACAAAGCACATAAAATACCTAACAGCTGAGCTGTCTTCACTTTTGGCAAGCTCACAAGATCTTATAATGTTATTTGCTGAGAAGAAGCACCAAGACCTTAGGTTGTGCCAGTATTGATGGTACTTCATTTCTTCTTAAAGACAAGTCAAGGTTTGTACAATAATCCACCCAGCTACATATAAATTATATATCAAAGGTACGTAGACCTAAATTGCTCGTGTCAGGCTGACAGGCACATTGGCAGGTTTCCCAGGACACGCACCACTGTTTAAATCTTAAGCATAAAAGATATATACATCTTTCACAGAAAAAGGGTGGCATTTATTTTTCTCCTAAGTGTTAATGAATTAGTCACCAAATTAGTCTAGCCTGCAGCTAGATTTGTATTTTGGTTGCCCTTAGTAATACCTGATATTGACTGCTTGAAGAATCCCACTGACAAGCCCACAAGCTAGCTGAGAGGCCAACAGAAGCATTAATCACAATGAACAAGTACACTGAGAAGTAACTCTGACACCATCACACCACCTGTGACGTGCACAATGCCGTGCAGAGAACAGACCTCATGTAAGGCTCCTGTTTGCACAGGCACATCCAGTAGCATCTCCACTTCAACCTTCCCTGGGTTGGGCAGCTCCCAGCTCCATGAGCACCACAAACTGCACGGCTCCCATGCCAGAACTGTGTCTCAAGTCACGTTAAACACAGTGAAGCTCAAAGCCTGAAGCTAATGCCCCTTGGCTCATGCTAGAGAATCTGGGCCCTCCTGCCAGGAAATCCTTGCACAACCAAAATTCACTTCAACACTGCATCTCTCCAGTCACCAAGCACGTTTCCCACATCAGTTCTTGTGAGTGTTCTTTAAGGTATCAAGTGGGTACATACCAGAAGAAGACCCAGATTCACTCCCAAATCCTCCTTCCTCCCTGTTGAGTCATGTTAGGGAAATTCTCTCAGTAGAGTTAGCACAGAGTGATGAAATAAATCATTTTCCACCTTTGTAAAGCCAAAACCAAATCCCAGGAGCTACAGAACCACTGAACATGCAGGCTCTTTTCTAAGCAGCTGCACCACACCATTTCCCCTGTGACCATCAGTTCATCTGTGCTGATGTGCATCCTCACTGGGGCAGGGAGTTCCCATACAGCTCTGGGTACCACCTGGTTCTGTCCAGGAGGAGATTGGTACTGCTGGTACCTCTCTCTCAAGCAGGAGGGGATTGGTACTGCTGCTTGTAACGAGCATTAGGGCCAAACCCTGACTTCAATCACAGTGATGCAAAACACAGGGCAGTTCTGCCAAGTTCCAGGGCACTGACACAGGAGCAGGGCAGAACAGAGGCCAATGCTGAAGACCTGAAGCAAGCCCTTCTCCCGTAGCAGCTTACAAAAGCCTAGTTTGGATTTCGAAGGCTGCAGCAAACACCCTTGGCCTGAAAAGAAAGTGAATGGGAAGCGAAAGGAGAGCTTAACAGGAGCAGATGTGCAGGAAGGTGGGTCCCTGGCAGGGGCTCAGGATTCATTCAAATTCCACTCCTTTTCTGGTGCAGATCATGGGAAGCTTTGTAGATTTTTATCGGGGCTTATAAGTCTTCCAGGGGAAAGCATGCCTTGAAGAGAAGCCTGGGACCTGCAAACAATAGCAATGCCCTCCACTGGTGGAACGCAATCTAAACCCTTTGCTGCAGCCCAGCTTTCAGTGGTTTGTACAAAGCCGAAGGCATGTGCTCCTTTCAATACCACAGGATTTGCAACACAGTTTTCTAGTGTCTATCTTCGTTTCTCAGATTCTACAGCATTTGGAATATACAATTTATTTTATTATTTTTAGCTTCTGAACCTAATATTGTTCTTTGTGAAAGAGGCAGGATACTACGGACGCTGTTTTCTCAAGAGAAACCTATTTCATATCCCCACAGGGAGGAATGTTATCTATCGAGGATGTTTTAGAACTCCAGCAAATTTAACAGACACCTTTCCAGCCTCTTTGATACAGCCCAATTTGACGGTGGAGATGTGCTCTGAATTTTGCTCCAAGAAAGTAAGAACAGTTCTCATTTCACATTCTTTTTTTTTTTTTTTTTTTTGTTATTTTAAATTTTAATCTACTAAAGGAATAACAGAGATTAGTGCCTTAGAGCTTTGAATATGTAAATGAGTTTCTAAAGCACAAAGCTCATCACAGTAAATAGTCAGTGATGTATCTGGTCCAGCTGCTCTCCCAAGTGGGGCTGGTGGGACAGAAAGCCACCGGAGTGATGCCACTAAGTATCACACACAGAAAAGCCGTTCTAAGCAATGAGTATCAGCCATGAGGAAATTGAAGCCATTTCCATGTCACACTCAAACCAAGCCCAGAGCCAGATCTGATCCTAGGGAAGGCCTTGGTGGCCCCAGGGCCCTCCAGAAAGCAATGGGGGGCACCTGCGGCTCCAGGGCAGGGAGAGGCAATCCCAGCACCCTCCTCCTGGTGCAGCCCTGGGCTCCCCACAGGCAGCAGCATGCACGGCCACAGTGAACAGGAGGATCTAATGTGAGGTATCTGCACAGTTTTTACACCAGTGTGTAACTGCGTTGGCTGTGAATGTGAGACACTCAGATAAGCACACTGAAAGCAGGGGGACTGTCCTGGTACTTTAATACAAATGTATTTCCACACCAGAATTTATACCATTTTCACTATACCATATGTAATTCAGCTCTAATGTATTTTAATTTAAAATGGAACCATTGTAGAACTTCATGTCAATATATAAGACTACCACAAAGCAAAGAATAAGGTCAGCTGTGTGTCAGCTTTTGGACAGGAGGCAAGAAGGACATGGCCAACATCTGCTGCCCTAGGGCACTCTCTTGGCCCAAAGCAGCACCTTTGCTCATTCTTCACACTTCTCACAGAGTAAGACCATGGCTGTAATAACTGAAGGAGTGTGATGGACATGGGGATCCTCACAGGGGGGAATGTTCAGCTCAGGGCAGCCTCTGCTTCGGTGGCTCTTGTGGTTGGGTCCCTTCCGCCCCATCCCATAGGGCTTATTTTCTTCTTCCAAGGAGAGTCCACTGTGTGGTCAGATTCAGCCTGCAGCCACATCCAGCCTCATGCACTAAACTGAACACTCAATTACTTTGTCTTCTAGCCTCACAAAGCCTGCAGCCACATCCAGCCTCATGCACTAAACTGAACATTCAATTACTTTGTCTTCTAGCCTCACAAAACTGATTAAACCGATTAAGGCATGAACAACAAATCTTTATTATCAGGTAAAGTGGGAAAGCTTTTCCCACTCAACATAGCCTCTATTGCAGCTCACCAGTGTTTTATGCATGCATGATGGGATTAGCTCTGTGCAGCTGGCTGGGGTAATTCACCCACATACCCTGTGTGTGAACATACACACACCCCCATGCATGTAAATGAATGGATGTCAGGACATCATGAGCAGTTATGTCCAAGTTCTGCTGTTAATCTGCTGTTTCATGGTGGGAAGAAATCTTGATCTTTGTGTCAGTTTGCACACATGCAATAATTACATCAATATTCACTGATGATGTGTAATTGATGATTTTCAATCTGGGAGAATGGCATGAAATACCTGGAGAAGCTCAAACACAAGGTCAGTGTCTAAGCACGATCATGCCATTTTGGTTTGGGGAGATGTCTGTTCTGAATGAGTGGGTTTCAGAGGCAGAGATCCTTCAAGGTTTTCTGGCCATGCAGCCAAAAAGTGAAAGCATCTGAATGACTGAAAAGGATACAAAAAAAGACCACAACCAAAATGTACCACTTCAGCCTGACTTTCAAACAGGACTTGGCTAGAGGAGAGCAGCACGATGGAGGAAACTGTCCATCTCTGCAGAACAGCTAGTGCCTTTCCAGAGCTGCTGGAATCAATGCCTATTTGCTTGATGAAGCTTGTGTGAGAAAGTCATGAGCAAACCAGATATTCTAAAGGATTATCTGAACAGACTCCTGCAGAGAGGGCATGGAGAGGGCTGCAGAAATGATAGCATGAAGAGAAAAGGTATTGAATGAAGGTGAAGAAAAGGTTTGGTACCTCTCTCATTTATTCCTTCCTTAAAGTGGTGCAGATAACACATCACTCCCCTGCCCAAAGCACTGCTGGACCCCCATGGCACCCTTTGGAAAGCGACTCTTAGAAAGCATTTCCCTACAAAAGGGCTGACAAGGTCTCCCTCCACTTCAGCAGCAGCAATAGCACATTCACAAATCCAGTTATTACACACAGATCTGTGTTTGAACTCTGGATACCAAAAAAGGCCCTGACACTACAAGCGTTTGTCCCAACTTTGGATCCTTTCCTTGCAAAGTAACGTGGACAGCTTCCTAGCCAGTAGCAACACACTCCTGAAATCAGGAACCCCAGTACCTCAATGCCAGTGACTTTGCACACTCGGACGTTACCAACTCCAGGGTGCTTTTGCCTTTCTTTGTAAAGCAATGCACAGAGCACAGTAATTGGCTAATTTCAAAACCAGACCAGCTGCTCTGAATTCCAGATGTAGCTACGGGCCATTATTTACCCATAAGCAAGAGACTCCTGGGACTTGGATCAAAATCCCGGGAGAAAGCGGAATTGACACAGAGAGCCTCCAGAGCTCCATTTAGATATTTTAATTAGTGCTTTAACACAATAAACCAAGGATAGGTGGGTGAGAACCTCAAGCGGTGCAGGCGCTCACAGCCTCCCGCCACGCTTCATTCCATGCACATGCTGCCACGCTGAAACCATGCGGCGCTGGGCTGCCCAGCGCTTCTGCAGGCACGGGAGCACAGGACAGCACTTGCTGAGGTCTCCCTCCAAGGCCTCTGGCTCGCAGGGGCCCCTGGGCACAGGTACATTTCTATTCCAGGCTGGGGGGGGGGGGCCAGGACATTTATTAAGCTGAGAAATGCTGCTTCATCGCAAAGGGAAGATTCCAAATTGCAGGCAGAAACAGTCCTGGTTTGCTCTTGGATCAAATCTGTAAACAGTTTCTGACAACATCATATCTCATTCGCTAAGCAAATGTTGGCTGTTTGGGCACACATGTATTGTATTTGACTCCTTATCAGAGGATGAACATGCGGGAAAGAGCGAGAGATAAGCTGCTCAGCAGTCCTGTCACACACTCCCAGGCTCCAAAAGACTTTTAAAAGGCAAAAAGTGGAATTGAATGCTCTGCACTCAAGCAACCCCAAATTTCCTTCAGGTGTCCTGTGGCTGCACCAAGCCAGTCCCCATACGCCAGCCCTGGGGACCCTGGAAACTCAGGGAAAACATCCCCAGTCCTCTAGTAAAGAGGAGAAAACTGAATGTGAGGGGCAGTTCCAGCAAAGCAGGAAGAGCACTTTTCCCAGTGAGACACAAGCAACCGCTGATTTCTTCAGCAAATGATCCAGCACACCTTTCCCTCAACGTTCCCTTGGCTCCCACCAGCGCCAGCCCAGCCACCTCCTTGGGAATTACCTCCTTGCAAGGAATGCTGTGACTGCTGTGTGGTTGCACACCTTACACCCTGCCCACATACCTGTTGCTTGTGGCACTTAGCCTGGGTTTCAGGTGAGGTTTCCCTACCTGGAAGCAAGGCAGAACCCCCCCCCTGCAGCACCAGGCACTGCAGGTCCCCTCTGCCTCTTCTGGCACAGCCCCACGCTCACCCTCTGGGGTCCCTCTGTATACACGTGCCAATAATGATGTGGTGCCGCATTTCCAAGTGGCTTTTCCAGAAATGCACACAACAGCTCTCAAAGCCTCTGCCAGCCCCCCCGTGCACGTTATTTGTTAGGTGGGAAGAAGTCACACCAAGACATGTACTTCTTTATGGCTTGACTCTTTCTGGGTTTAAAATGGCATTAGTCAGTGAGTCTAAATTCCCTCTTTGCTTTAATTCTTTAAGGGCAAGCTTCCTCTACACAAACTCTGGTAAAAGCTGCATAAGGCAAACCTGTTTAACAGCAGAGTCCTCAGTTCGAGGGAACGCAAGTAGAAGTTTAAAAGACAATCCAATTCAAAATGGGTGAAAATAAGAACAACTTCTCCTACAGTGAAGATTTGCAGATGGAATTACATACTAAGTGCTACAGGAATATTATAAATTTATGGTTTATGAATAATTAAAAATCAGAATATTTTGACTTCTCTGCTTTACGAGGTTTGTGTCTGAAAACCACTTTTAAAGCAATTGCAATCTGAGGCACCAGAAGCCTAAGCATGAGCTTTACAATGATATATCAAACACCGCTTTGATCTTGACAGAGGACTTGTGAAGATTTATTTCTCTTTGCATAGCAGCAGCATTCCCCACAGGCTGTTGATGTGGCATTTACACACTGCTCTGTTTTCCCCCTTCCACAGGAGTTTCCCTTGGCAGTGCTTCGAGCACGAGAGTGCTACTGCGGCTACGCCACCGGGCGCTTCTCGCTGCACAACGGGGCGGATGCGCTGCTCTGCAGTGGGCTGCACAACGCCAGCAGCAGCACCAAGGGACAGTACTGCCTGGTCTATCAGACCCCAGTGCAAGGTAGGAGCGTCTGCCTCCCCAGGGCAGAGCCAGCCCTGCCGGACGTGGCCCCTGCACCCCTCAGGTGGTGGTAGGGCTGATCTCTGTCTAGAGGCTCTTGGAGGAATGGAGAGAATAATTTATAATTCATTTCCTGGCTCCTTGTTGAATCACCACAGAGGGTCAGGACTGGCTCTCACCCTACCCTTGCTTCTGTTGGCACGCTAAGAAATAAGGTTCGGATTTATGAAAGCATGGTAGGCTGTCATAAAGTATCTCTGAAGTATGGAGACCAGGTACCCAGACCCCATGGAGATGGACACAATAGGGCTCATCACTACCTTGGGCCCTTTGGAGGGGATATAGAGAGACAGGACATTAGGAGACACAGCTAGAGGTTTAACTGAAGCAGCTCCTTCCAGTAGGAGGGGTTTCTCCTGCATTATAAAACTGCAATTTCCAGGTGTAATGGCATATTCAGGTTTCACTGAAAAGCCAACCTGCCAGGCAAATAGCCCCTAACAAACAGGCATCAAGGGGCTTTCATCACAACTTGCTGGCAAGTACAATGGTTTGCCGCAGCTCTTTCAAAAAAGCATTGCCTAACACAAAACCAGCAAAAAGCTCTTCCGAGGATAATCTCTCTGGCCTCTTACTGCTGAATTAATTTTGGGAAGCAGCTGACTCACAACCGGACTCACATTGATATCCTATATCCACAAGAGAGAAAAGAAAGAAGCAATAAAAGCCGTAATCAAGAGCTGTCAGGGAAATTATTAAAAAGCCACAGTGCTAACAATGAAATACCTTCTGTACTCGCAGACACCCGCTGCACAGACAGGAAATTCTTAACCACCAAATCCAAAGTGTTTGTTGCTTTGTCGAGCTTTCCTGGGGCTGGGAATACGTGGGCTCGCCATTTGATAGAGCATGCCACAGGATACTACACGGGAAGCTATTACTTCGATGGAGCCCTCTACAACAAAGGTACTGTAGCCACAGGGATGTGGCGCGCAAAGCCCCTCCGAGACACAGAGCTTTGCTTGCTCTGGCATCCTCCTGCTGGGACACAGCAGTGCTGCCCTGCTCAGCACATTGGTAGAACTCAAACCTGTGCCTGGAACAAGCCATCACTCAATGTGCTGGCAGCTGTAGGGATGGCTCCAGCAGCTCCACAGGCAGCTGCTTTCACAGACCACAGCCAGAATGTGCAGGTCACTCACACTGGTGCTGCTGAGCACACACACATGCACAGCTCCCATCTGAAAGACCGGTCCAAAAGACCAACTGACTAAAATGCCAACTAAACCGAGCCTTGCGTAGCACAGGAAACAACATTTTAAAGTGTTACTGACTGTGCTGGAAGGGCTGCAACCTGCAGGGGCATGACATTCAGCAAGCACAAGCAGTGGCCTTGTGAAAAGCAGCCCCCGTGCAGTGAGGTGCCGCCTGCTTCTCCCCAGTACAGGAAAGCCAGGCTCCCACGCATGCCCCACTCAGACATGGGTTTGATGGGCTGGTCCTCCCACTGCAGTTTTATACCACTGTAGGGAGTGATTTACAGTGTAAAAGGTACAGGCACATAATCAAACAGGAAAGCCAACAATCCTGTCTTGTAAAACAGGTTTCAAAGGAGAGAAAGACCACTGGAGGAGCAGAAGGACCATCTGTGTGAAAACACATGAGAGTGGCAAGACAGAGATTGAAATGTTCGACTCGGCGATCCTGCTGATCCGGAACCCGTACAAGTCACTGATGGCAGAGTTCAACAGAAAGTATGCGGGGCACCTGGGCTATGCCACCGACCGCAACTGGAAGAGCAAAGGTAAAACATCACCCTGGGCTGGGCTGGGGGGACATTGCTGCTTCAGACAGCTTCAAACCCAGCACACTGGGGAGGGGGAGCACGCTGGGACCAAGCGAGCCCTGCAAACAGCAGGACTCGAGTCCCACCACAGCCAAGTACAGTCCCCAGAGTGCTCAGATCTGCACTTGGGGAGTGCCTGGGGTCTTGCTGCACATCCAGCACCAAAGCTGTGCCCACAGACATGCAGCAACACTGCTGCCATTGTGCTGTTTGGTGGAGAAAACACATCCAGGTCCAACATTCCTGTGTACAGCCCATTTGCCAGGCTATGCGAGGTGAAGAACATTTGCCCCTGCAGCATGTAATAAACATGAGGAGTCTTATCTAAGATTTGGAGGATTCAATGGAGCATGACATTTCTTTAAGGAAATTTTACAGTACTGCACAGGTGCTACTGCACTGCAGATAAAGAAGGATAATGGCAATAAGGGGACTTGAGATTCAGTGTTCCTTGAACACATAAAAAGACTTCAGAATATGCCTGCCACGCTTCACGCGTTTGACTGGCAAGCTGATGGTGTGACTGTGATTTCCCCACTGAACACACTGCTGCATTCAGACAGCAGCAGAGGAGGGATTCCGCTTGCATATCTCTTCATGCATATTTTAGGCATTACAGCTGTGCCTTGGCAAACCACAGAGGACAGGGCTGAGGGAGGCTGGGGAAGTGTTCTCTCTCACAGCACATTTCTTTCCCAAGATCATGTATTACCTTTCATCAGTCACAACTCAAAACCTATTCATCAAACGCAGACAAAACAGCCCTTAGTAAAAAGTCCAGAGGGAATGGCTTTCCTGTGGCAATTTGTAGTTTGCTGTACTTTTCAGCCACAAGTGCTCTTTGTCCAGCCCAAAAGCTTTAGCTAGGACTATTACATTATCATAAACAGCAAATAGAGACTGAGGTGTCATTAATGGTAGGCAAAGGTAGGAAAATAATTCAGTAAATCCTATCCCCATGATCGTGGTGGGTGACCCGAGATCCCTCCCACGTGCCAGGCACAGATGAATCTTCTGAATGAATCCTATTCCCCAGCACGCACCCATCCAGCACCACCAGACCATGGCCAGCAACACCAGTCCTGTTGCACAGGTAAGGTTTGGAACACCACTGCGGCATGGCTAACGCTGTCTCCTCTCCCCGGTTTCCCGGTGGTGCAGAGTGGCCAGATTTCGTGAACAGCTATGCTTCCTGGTGGGCCTCCCACGTCCTGGACTGGCTCAAGTATGGGAAGCGCCTGCTCATCGTCCACTACGAGGACCTGAAGCAGAGCCTCATCCCCAAGCTGAAGGAAATGGTGGAGTTCCTGAACATGACGGTGACAGAGGACAGACTGCTCTGTGTGGAGAACAACAGAGATGGGAACTTCAAGCGCTCTGGTGCTAAGCAAAAGGATTTTGAGCCATTCACACAGGAAATGAAAGATCTTATCAACAGGTACATCCTGACAGTGGACGAAGCCCTGAGGGGAAGAAACTTCACAGGGCTGCCCAGAGAGTACCTGCCGAGATGATAGCCTGCTGGCGTCGGTGCTGAGCTTACAAATAAGAGCATTTTTTCTTACAAGAAATAAAACTAAAAAAACCCTACAAAAATTGTAATAAAACAGGAACAGAGCTTGACAGTTGTTAAAGATACTTGTGGGGTCTGCTGAGCAGTGCAAATTCTCCCACTCAAGGGTGTTCTTCAGAGCACTAAGTGCTTCAGAAGGCAAGCAATGAAGGATGGAAACTGGGTTATAAACCAGGGTGGAAAGCTGTCAGTGTCTACCTGCGTGTGCCCCTCCTGCACCAGCAGCTCAGAACCTCACTGGGAGCAGCCCTGCTTCTGCTGTGGGCATCCTGCCCTGCTGCCATCACAGACCCGACAGGGGCCACCTAGGCTCCCATGGCACCGCATGGGACATGGATGCACGGAAAGGGGGAGGGAAAAGATATCTGAACACTGATGGACAGATTTCATCTGCACAGTTGAGGGAGTCGCTTCTTCCAGTCCAGCCCACGAGCTTCCCTCTGGGCTTTGCTGGTCGGGTCAGCTGCCACAGCAGAGGCAGAGGTGCAGGGGGAGAAGGTGCCCGTGTGCTGGGCAGGGCCTCCTGGTCCTGTCTGCAGGCAGGGGCCACCGGAGCAGCTTGGAGATGGTCAAACCACCCAGCCAAAGGGGCTGCCCCTGCTGCCAGATGCTTCTGTTCATGTGAAATAAAGGATTCCTTGAAAACTTGAGTGAAAATATTAGTTTTAATAAAGCAACAAGTTTCTAAAAAGGGAGCTGGGCTTCCTCTGTGTGTATCATTGGTGCTTTGACCATGCATTCATTCCTTCTAATGTTCACTCAGAACAGAGAGGGACAGGACCTTGTGCAAACTGTTTTAGCCAGTACAGATGTTGAACCAAATTTTACTGTGACTTCTCTGCTTCATACCAGGTCAGGAGTGACACTAGCAATAGCTCTGCTAAAATCAGCCCTATTAAGTTGCATTTGGGACTGTCACACTATAGACGTCTATTGGTGAATGTTCAGTATTATTGCATTATTTCTCCCCCTGCATCCACGTTAATGAAACGTAGGGGCAGATGATGGAAACTACTAAAGAATAAAGACAGTTCCCTGTGAGGCAGGTTTCCTACACTCAACAAGCTCTGCGCTTATCACACTGAGCTTTAATTAAGCAGGATGTTTTAGTCAAAAGAAAGAAGCTATCATGTCACTAAAAGCCATGCTGACGTTCACTCACATTTCCCTTATTTTGTACCCAACGGCAGCACATTAGAAACAGGAACATGCGTGCAATGCCCTCAAGCTGTCAGTTTTCTCCTGGAAGTTAAAGCGATGATGAGTCATGAGCAGAACAAGAACGAAGCAGAGATGCTGCATTTGAAAAGATACAAGAGTTTAACACTTGAATTTTCCAAAGTGAATAAAGCTGAAGTCCTGGAAAACTTTTACATGTAGGTGGGAGGCAACCGCTCCCTATAGAGAGACTGGGTCGGTATCTCAGAGATCTGCTTGCTCCTCAAGTGCACTTACACTCATCTATGGGGGGGAAGAAGGTAAGCTGTAAGAACAGAGGGCATAACAGGCTAGAAAATGGTTTTGCTTCCTGGAAACACTGCAAAATAAAGCCTTTACAGCAGTACTAAAAAAGCATGAACGTCATCACCAGCCTCCATACACAGTTCAGCCATTCTGCACTGCTTTATTAATTTTCCATTAAATTCATTTCCACTGAAACCTATTATTCACTGCTAAGACCAAGCTACTACTCTACTACAGCAACATTAACCTCCATAAAATAATTAAAGGATGGATTATCAGCATGAGACCTTATGTGCCACCTCTCTGGAACCTAATGTGTCTTTCAATGGCCTGGAATATAATGAGATGTTCAAATATAGAAAGATGAGTTACTGCTTTCCTCAGTTGTGGCATTTATTCAGCCAGAAAGACCCAACTTCCCAACTGCAGTACTTATAATTTACTTTTGACCCTGGTAGTTATGAGCAATCTTTAAGGAACCAGCCCTCTGAATCTCCTTTTTATATTGCCATTTAATTACTCCAACAGATTTTCAGATGTACGAACTGTAATGGACTCTAAATCAGCTCTTCCCCTTTGAAACACTGCACCTCATAGGAAGGAATTTTTTAGCCTTCTTCGTACTCAGACCAGCAAACCCCTCTCTCGCAGCATTTGCTCCTGTTCTTTACAGCATCTGCTTACCTTTAATTACTGGTTCTCGGGTCAGAGGTTTCCCCTGTCGCAGTACTCACCCCAGACACTGTAGCCAGGCACACCCCACAGGCCTGGCCAGGGGTACTATAATGCTATTTTGTTGACAAATACAGGAATTCACACACACATCGTCTTTCGCAGCTGCGTAATTTTGACCAAGCCACCTGTAATAGCAGCATAGAGAAGAATGGCTGCTCTTAAGATGCATGAAATGGTGTCAAGCACTTCCATAAATGAAGAAATACGATGAAAGTGCATTATTAAAATGAAATGTTTAAGGCAATAGTTCGGGTGGTGTGATAGGCCCAAGATTCTTAAATGAAATCTATTTTAATTGATGCTATCATTGCATCAGGCCAGCCCCTCTGTCCCACACCACAGAGCTGCATCCCTCCTCTCTGTCTGGAGCCAGCCTGTGCTCTCCCTGCCCGGAGATGGAGGCTACAGGCACCAGGGTGGCTCCTGGCCACCTGGGGACACCAGGTGGGACTTTTCTGAGGTTCAAGGGCCACCAAAGCCTTGGCTGAGCAGCTCCAGTCCCATCCCATGTGCCTGTTGCTGCTGCCACCTTCCAGCAGTGCCACTCATGAAGCCCTAAGGCTTTTGGCAGTAGACACGATGCAATTGCAGGCTCTTACGGTTACTGAAAAGAAGAATCATTTTCTCCTGTGGACCGTAGTGGAGAGATCTCTCAAGGTCAGTTCTGCACCAGTGGGGTGGGGGTCAGAAGAAATACTGGAGCAGTTCCTGCAGATAAGCACTGACTGGATTACAAGCAATTATCCCAAAACCAGTGCAGAGGCAGAACAAATGATCCCAGCCTTTGGATTTCCAAGATATGTTGAATGTCTGCATTAACCTTTAATGCCTCTAAAATAAAGCACTAAGCACTGCCTAACAAAATCATACAGCTCATTTCATAGAAGCAAATTCATGTCACAATGGATGAAAAATACAGAGAGAAAAATGATTTAAAGGAAACACCTTGCTAATGACAAGAACATTTCTCTGACGAGTAGGGTTATAAAGGAGCAGTGTGAAGTAAAACTGCATCCTTCATGAAGCATCAAATACACTGGAAAAGAAACCAAATCTTCCACACTGGCTTCCCTGTTAAAGTGATGCTCTGCAAAATTGTCAGGTGCTCATGGGTATGTGTGTGTGTCTGGCACCACAACCTTGGCTCATCCAACCTTCGGCTCCTCAAGCCGCACTGGGGAGGGCACAGCACCGCACAGAGCCCCCAGCACCATGCAGAGCACCCAGCGTTGCAGGGCACGACGCAGCTGCTGCGGTCCCACGCCAGAGTTTGTGTGGTAGAACACTGTGCAGAATGTTTGTTTTCATCAAAACTGTATTTCCTTCATAGTCACTCATTTAAATGGATTCCACTGTGCCTGTTTTATGCCTCTCTCCACTCCAGCAGAGACTAAATTAAGCTTTGAAGTTCAGTGAGAAACACTAATGGCATAAAACTTCAAGGCCATTTCCTGAACCCCAGGGAATTAAAGAAAGAGGGAGAGAGAGAGAAAAGAAACCCCTCTTCTCCTTTATTGTTTCCTACAACTTGATCCTGAAATGACAGACTTTGAAAATACCCTTATGGCCTCACTTCATGCATTATTCACATATACTAAACCATGTAAATATAGTATTCAAAGGTTAAAATAAAACTCCTTTCCTGTACATGTTACAATTATTTAATATTATGACACAGCAACTTACATCATTAATATTTAACAGCAGATAGTGGAAAAAAATTACCCAAAATGAGCATGTACTTTTCTCCTCAGTATGTAACATCTACACATGGCCTGGCAAACTGGCAGGCTACAAATGTACAGAAGGCTTTCCAGAAAGGAGGGACAAATTAAGCGCTTTAATTTTGCGTACGACTGTGTAGTTGCCAGCTTCCCCTTGACTAAGTATGGAGTCTGTCAAAACATCTATTTGCAAGGATTTTCCTGGCATGGCAATAGTCTTAGGGGATCAAGTACCAGCAGTATTTCAGTTTTCAGGAACAATGATGACAATTTAATCCCAATCAGATGATAAATTAAGAGTTTGTATTCAATTACTACCACAATAAATAGGATGTACCTGGAGGGTACCCAGTATACATAAACCTGGACTAATCTAAGCCGTGTCCCCCTGTACTGCAGAACCTGTGCACGACCACATGCCACAGGAGGACCTGGAGCTGCGGTGAAGTTCAGACAAAATACTTGTCCCAAGGAGACACATCTTGGGTCTGCTGATGGAGAACTCTTTTTGCAATTCTTAGTGTGTCTTATTATAAAAAATAGTAATTCCACACCTGAAAACTTCCCTGGTGTAAGCCAAACTCAGCCCAGCCCCTGGCCCCAGCACAGTGCAAGGAGGGGTCGGAGAACCAGAGGGATGCTCCCTGAAGAGCAGGCATGGATTGTAGGCAGCCTATTACATTACTTGTTTAATGGCACATTCACTACCAAGAAGGTCAATCTGGTGTAAATTAGAAAAAACTGCCTTTCCTACTCAAGGTCCAGAGAAGTCAACGTTAAAGATGAAATTTACGTTCAAACCAAATGGCAGCATCAGCCCTCTCATTTTCCAGTCTGCTAAGGTCAATTTCGAATGTTTAAGTTGAGCTGTATTAGTTCAGAAGGCCAATAAAGATCCATTTGCAAGACTGAGTTTCTCCTATAACGTCAGGATCCTCAGCATAAAAGAGCATCTCGGCTGCAAGAGGCATTTCAACAACAGCCCAAATTATCCTATCTATTGCTGCTAACTTGAGACTGCAAGTTTTCCTGCGCACAACACCACTCACAGCACTCTCCAGTGTCACTGAGTCCATCACTGCAGATGGGCGCTAGCGTGTACAGCATCAGGCATGTTATGAGGGTCAGGCAGCCCACCTGGATCTGCTTAACCCAGTGTCAGCTCCTCTTCATTCAGCCCCTCACACTTAAGCCAGGGGTCTCTGGAGTGATTTACACAGCAGAAGATACCTCGGAGCATCAGCAGTGTGACACACATAGGAGGCAGAAAAGGTTTCTGTGAAGGTACTCATCATCGCTTCAGCGAGAAGAGTTTACTGTGAAATTACATTAAAATTAACTATCACTAATTCCCAAGTTTCAGTATGAAATTTAATGGGCATTTTCTAACCCATTTTGACTATAGCAACTCCATTCTCATCTCCTGACTATCTCCAACATGCATACAAGAAAAGCACACAAAAGGGACAGTAACAGCGTATGATTAAAACCTTCATTGCACAAAGGATGTGTGGTGAGCACACATAAAACTACTGAATGCAAGAGTCCAAGTTTCTGCTATACGCAAGCGAGACAGGAGAAAGAGAGAGGAACAAAGTAGTAATGACAGATGCACAACCTACCGAGTCCCTAAAGACCCTGGCATGGCTGTGGATGGAGCAATTCCCAACACTGCATTGCTATACAGTGGGAAAAGCCATGAAGATTTCATGGAAACTGAAAGAAATTGCATTCTCAAATGGAACAAAAAGAACAACTGGAACAAAAAGAAAAAGAACCACCCATGAGGGCAGATCAGCTCTCTTCTAACCCAGAGACACCAGCCAAAAACTGCTCGAAACCCAAACCACCTCTGCAAATTCTGTGCTCTCTGGGCAATGTCAAAGACACCATTTCACTCACCACTGTCACCATTAAATGTCCTTATTGAAGGACCAAACAAGCCCAAGCATTCATTACTTCTAATGCTCATGCAGAACAGAGAGGGACAAGACCTTCTGCCTTGGACAACTCTTTACCAGCTCTGAACAGGATTAATCCTAATTGCCAGGGAGAGAAATCCTGTCAGGCTCTCCAGCCCAGCAATTTGATAGCACAGGATATTCCTCAGGGCTTCTAGGTTATTATCTAGTGCTTCGTTTACTGTGCCCGTGAGTTTTTTGTGGAGGTCCATAACTAGCACCCAAGCAACTCTCAGGTTAATTACATTGCTAAGAAAGATCAATAAATATCATGGACCCTTCAGTTCTCCCAATTCAAGTCACTCAGACACAGTAGGCCAGTGGGAAGGTATCAGATACTGGATGCCAACAAGAACACCCTGCATCCTCTTCCTGCTCCTGCAAAAACTGCTTATGGAAAAAGGCCATGGCCAAAGTCTCCCAAATTAAGAAAATACACTGGGGGAGAGGGGTAGGGGGAAACACAAATAAGAGTGCCAAAGCAGCATCCATGGAAAAAGATTCGGATTAGTTCCAAGTTAGCTCTACCATTTCAGTTTATGGTTGTCTGAATTTTAAGCAATTTAAGGTGAAGCAACACCCTTTCTGGGCCCATTTTCTTCCTCAGACTCATTACATTCATGCACACACAAATTGTTCTTTCATCTCTCATTTAAAGTGGCAGCAATGAGAGTAAAGAGATTAAAATCTCAAATTCCTTCTGGGACAGGAAACAAGCTTCTGCTGGTATCTGCAGCAGCGTTCAAATTAAGCTCTGAGCTCTTCTTGTTGCAAACACACAACTTCTACCTGTTCTCCAGGCACAGCAAAATTCTTTTCAATGTACTTTCTGCATTATTTGACCAAGGTCCGTTCATGTTTTATTTGCCATTGCTGTTAATACATGACCAATCAGGATTAGAACACAGATGTGAACTGCACACTGATGTTCTCCGGAGCCATGCAAGGAGCACTCTTGGTTTATAGGATAACCACAACCCGGGATCAGCACACTTCTTTCAAGTTAGAAAAGCCAAACCGCTTCATTTTAGCACTCCCAGAGAGATACATGCCAAGTGTAAACATGGCCAAGCTGCAAATAGCTAAAGCACTAGATATGTGCAAAATACCTTTAATCAGACCCATGCAGAGCGGAACTTCCAAAACAACTTGTTTCCACAGCATTTTAGGAGACCAATATTGCTATTTGCACTCAACTGAATTCCAAATATAAAATTAGGCCTGCACTGACAGTATTGAGAAGTGAAAGTCAGAGTATTGGAACAACAGTGGTCAATCCTTTCCACTTCATCTGTCCTAGGAGAACAAACAAAGCTTGAATAAAACAAAGAGCAGAATGAAAGATGAGCATGGCTTTTATTTAACTAATCTAAGAAGTAATTAAGATAAAGATTTGCTGTCAGCTGTGAGCATCAGACACACACAACATTATTCTAATAACAGTTTATTATATTATTTTTCTGCTAGAATGCAGTATTGATTGGAAATCCTTGGGATGGAACAAATTGAATACTTGAGCAAATGTAACAACTGTTTACTTACAAACACAGACACTGTTTCATCTGAAATGAGTTTACAGCCAAGTTCAAGATGCTGGCAAAGAGGGGGCAACGCAGCCACAGGTCGAAGCCCGGGCTGTGTCACTGTGCATGGGGGGGACCCGGCACAGCCATCTGAACCAGCAGTGTTCACTGGCACAGCATCTGCTGCACCTTGGACTCGGACCTCTGGATTCCATGGCTACAACTCCATTGGTGCCGAGGGCTCAGGGCTTTTGCTTGTCCTCATGCAGTAAAACACTTCCCAAGCAGCTTGCAGAAGGACAAAAAGCAACCCACACGCATAGCAGGAGAGGAAAATTCCCTGCCCTTCTTAGCACATAACATGAAACAGGTCAGTCCTGACCCTGAGAACAGTCCTTTGCCACAGCAGCACGACTTGGCCTACATGCCTGCTTCGATCAGTATTACCAAGAGCACAGAACAGCCTTCCTGCTTCCAGCGGGGCTGCCTCCAGCTCTGAAAGCAGTCACTGCTCATATTTAAATTGGAAACAATAGCACACACACTCTCCATAAATAATTTCCATTGTGTCAGCATATGCAGAAAGCTCAAGAGGCAGCTCAAGCCTCTGATAGTGCCCATGTTCAAATTGTCCCTGCTTTCTTAGGGTTTCATTCCTATATTCTTTATCTTGATTTAAATGTCACTACTATCACCAAGCCCGACCGCAGACCTCTAACTTTAACAAGTACCTTCAAGGCAGAAGGGGGTGGAAATTAATAGAACAAAACCACAATATACCAATTGACTTCTTTCACATGAGCTATACCCAAATGCACATTTTGTTTCAAGCACACCACAAAGACCCGCAGATGGGCTTCCTTTTGTCCACAGCAGACAGAAATCTTTCTTCCCATTTCAACCTTGCTGTCAAACCTGGACACCACAGCAGCACCGGAGCCCCCACCACAGCCCGGCACTGCATGGGTGCAGAGAGGCTGGCCTCTGCCTCTGGCTCCCTCAACATCGGGGCTCCGTTTGGAGGTGACAACACAGCACAGAGGAAACGCGAGGAAAGGCAGAGACAGTGGATGGGTGCCCCAGCACCCACTTCCAGCATGGAAGAAACCATTCAGGTGGCCACGTCCACCAAGCTGAAACACCCTCGGGCGCTGCCGCAGCAGGTTTGCAAACAGCAGCTCTGCGCATTCACGAGGATTTAGTCCTACAGGAAGTCAAAACCGGAAAAGAGCAAGAAGGTTTTTGGTAGCGATTTGCCTCAACACAGGCTTTAAACCCCCAATTTATCTCTGTCGTTGCCAGCATTTATCTTAATCTGTTGCTCTGTCTCTTTCTTACTGTTAAGACTCCCAGAAGGATACGGAGCTGATATACATAAAGAACTGAATTTCAATTAGTGCAGGCTCTTGCTAATTTTTCCACACACACCTAAACCACTTTAACTCACTCTCTTCTCATTGCTGAGCCCCTGGAGAAAATGTTCCTGCATATTTATTTTGCCTGCAAGTTGGTCTTTATCACCCACTGTGGCTGTGCCAGCGCCAAGCAGGGTTGCACACAAAGCCTCCATCTTCCGCCTTCCCTGAAGTAAACAGTTCAATTAAAATGAGCAGTAATTTAAATATTATCATGAGGTTTCCCGATTTAAACAATGTCCCATCTGCACAGTGCCTTGCTCTTGTTTGGATCAGCGGTTTAAAGAGAACACACAATAGTAACTAAACATGCACATTCCATGTTCTTTCAGCACAACACCATGCACAGGACACAGGAAAAGCACAGGGTCTTCCTGAAGGGGTGACATCTGTGGCATGCTTAAGCAGAGCCATGGATGTGTTCTTAGGTAAGGACAGGATGAGCCAGTATCACCAGAGCAGCTCCCAAGGAAGGGACTGCAGGAGGGGCTGCCAAGGATGCCGCTGCCCCCCCAAAGCCAGCAACACCAAGCTTCCCAATGCTGCTAGCAAGGACCCATACCCTACCAACCCAGCAGCCACTCATCCAACGCAGCATGTGCAGTAACAGCTAAATTCCCAAGTGCAAACTACCTCCTGACAGCCACTGGAAGGTTTGTTGTGCTGCCCTTGTTAACCTGAGCCTTTGCTCAGGCTGAACAACAAAGAAATGAGAACATTTTACTTACAGAGTCAAGCCAAGACCCAACAACCACACAAGAGCCAGAAGTCCTGAGGTTCTTCTGCTACTGAGGATCCGGAGCTAGCCCCAGGATCACCTTATCACCTCCTCCACCCCAGCACACCTGCACAGGGTGAGCACCTCGTTAAGGAGAGGACCTGCCCTGGCTGTGAAGGTCACTGGGGTTTGTTCTCATCTCTGCAGCACAGTTGGTGGTCCAGAGCACAGAGGAACCATTTCCAAAGTGAATTATTCAGTTAATCCTGACTAAAAAGAGAAAGGAAAAAAGCTCACGAAGGAGCAAAGGCAGGAGTGGGAACTCTTTGGCATGGTGCTACTAAGAATAGCTCTTGCTGATACTGGCCTTTGTTAAGGCAGTGTCCTGCGGCAGTTGTAGCTCAAGCACTTGTATCACTTCATTTTGTTTTCTTCACGTACCTCCATAGCCATGACATGTCCTGCCAAGGGGCAAGGAGAGATACTCTGGGATGGGCACTGATGCCCAAGGGACCGGACACATCCAGGTTGCTGGCCATAGGGGAGCTGGAGCCATGGGGGTCTGTGATGAGGGTCTGCCAGGGAAGAGGGGAGGAATTGCTCCACGCTAGTGTAGCTCAAGCACAGTGACAATCACCAGGCCCTTGCTGACCTGGAGACAGAATCCACATACAGCTTTTAGTTTCAGCCAGTTTTGTTACAGCAGCGGAAACAAAGGCAGCCCTGGTCTCCGTAAGAAAACAAACCAAGTCAATGAGGCCGAGCAGAGCTTTCTCTCTCAGCTTCCTTTTCTCCCAAACTAAAAACAGCCCTCTGATTTTTTTCTGTTACTGAACAATTTCTTTCTGAGAAGTCAGTCCAGAAATAACTGCACTGTGTCTGACGAGCTGAGAGATAGGGACCCTCCAGGCCCTCCAGCATTGGTACACACTTTGCATCCCTCTTGTGTGCTACTGATTCATCAATCCTCTGTATCTGCATTGCATTCAGATTTCGTTCCTGCTGGTTTCCCCATAAAGTAGTGCTTTCTATCTTCTGAGCTTCTGTATACTAACTAAAATAAAGCAAATAAGACTGTACCAAAAAGGCAGTGCTGCCACAGGGGTTTGTGTTTGTCCTGATACAAACCAGATTTACATCACCTTCTCCCTCCCACTGAACACCAACACAGAAGCCTATGGACTGCCCCCAGTGTGCGAGTTCCACACACAGATAACCTTTGCCAGATCCTTTCATTACCCACATGCCCATTACTCCCTTTCTGTACGTGCTTAAACTTGGTGTAATACTGCCAGGAACCCTCCTGTCAACAACTGAATTAAATCACTTTAAACAAAAGCTATAAATGGTTTTCAAGAGCCATGAGCATGTCTCCAGCAATCGATAAAACAAGCCTGTATTAACCATGGAAAGGCTCCAAACACGGAAGATGATCAGGCTGGATTCCCTACTCATCAGGCACTTTGAGCATCCTGTGGTCTGCAAACAGGCTTTGGGAAGAAGCCAGAAAGCTCACAAAAGGATGACTCCATGAGTCCAAAGGTAACATGAAGTCACCATATACTCCATATTCATCAAGGTATGTGAAAGGATGCAGCCAACAGCTGTTAAAGGGTAAATGGGGCATTTGGAAATAGATTTGAAGAATACTCCTGAGAAAAGTCTCCAGCTTGAGAGCTGCACCAAGACATTAATGGAACTAAGCCAACCTAACAGCCATTAAGAGGCAACATCAAAGAAGCAGTGACACAACCTGACCTTCGTGGAACCGAAAATGGTCTCCTTGGTTTCCTCTGAATTTGATTTTAAACTAAAAGCCCATTGTTAGCTCCCCTTTGGCTTCTCCCACCTTTTTGTTCTCCAGATTCAGCATCCTGCCATTTTAAACCTTACTTGGCTTTTGCCTTATATCCCAGTGCACTTTTCACACTGAATCCTAACAGCAACTCTGCAAAGGAACAGTTTGATGCTGAAGTTGAAAGTCTGCAGAACAGGGGCTGGAGTCGACCCTGCAAGTCAATAGGCAAGAGGGACAAAACGCGTTTGAAGGATGACACAGAAGCTGGAGTCACTGGCTCCAGCCCCCCACCATCTTGTGAACACCTCCCCAGCAGCAAGGTGCTGCAGGACAAGACCAGCAGCACAAGACCAGGAGCCATCAGAGGTGCTGGGATTCTGCAAAGCAGGAAAACGTTGGGATTTGCCAATCAGGGGCAAAAAAGGTCTAAATCTGGCAGGGGTCTAAAAAGCCAACCCCTTACCTTTGCAAGCCATGAAGTAAATGCAGCATTTCCACCTGCAGAATAAGGTTTTACAAACAGTCCCGTGGCTCTGTGGTGCTGGACGCTTCCAACGCAGTCCCTGGGGCTGTGGGACTGTCACCGCTCTCTGCTTGCCCATTTCCTCCCTGTTGCCAGCAGTGTCCAGGAGCTCAGTTCCCAGCAGGAGAGCACCCACGAAGGGCCCCACGAAGATGACAGGAGGTTACAGAGAAGGGCCGCTGCCCCGTGCTGCTTTGAGGACACCAGCCCCAGGACCCCAAAGGTCTGGCTGCTGCTCCCAGTGCAGGGGCAAGGGCCAGGGTCACCGGCAGCTCCCAGGAGCAGGCTCTGCCTGCAGCTGCACTCTGGGAAACCCACACCATGTTGCTGGTGACAAGCAGGAAAATCACCCTCATTGTCAGAGACAACAACCTCAGAGGCACAAGCGCTTTACTCCCAGCCACAGCTGGCAGTAATGGAGAGGAGAGCAGTGGGGGGAACCCCATCCCCTGCAAGGTGTCACTGCTTTGGCAGCCCAGTGTGCAAGGACAGCTGTGGTCTCTGCGGCATGCAGGGGCCCCCGGAGGAGCAGGCAGCAACACGTCTTCATCAAAAGTCTCTGCAGGCCAAAAAGCCTTTTTCTAAATCTGTCTCTAGGAGTGAATCTCATGAACCAGGGCACAGAATCACCTCCTGGGGCGCAAATTAAACAGCAACCTGCTTAGACCCTGAAACAAGTCTGTTTTGGTTGGGTTTCCATCCTTCTATTGTTCTTCTGCTTCATGGGCTTCGTAGCAAAAGGAAGTGAAAGGGAAGATGGGGGAGCAGCAACGCTGCTGCTGAGAACATCTCCGTAGAAAGCTGCTGTGTAGAAAGCTGTTCCCCACACGCGTTCATTTGCGAACCCCTGAAGGTGTTAGTGAAGACAAAACTACATTTGTTATGGCAAAGATAAGGCATGTTCACAGATGAAACTTCTGCTCCCCTTCTGTTGGGAAGATGAGTATATCTGTGCACAGAGCCCTCAAAGACCTGTTTCCCCAGAAACTCTTCTGGTCATCTAGGCTGTTGAATCCAAACCCCAAAAGGGACCAGAGAGCAACAATTTGATTTAGGACAAGGCTAAAAAAATGGGCACTTAAATTACCATCAAATGGTGCTTGAAGAGACCAGATTTTAAAGAAAAAAAGCATGCCAGTAAGCGTGGAGAGCTTTTGTTGCTCTCAAGACCAGATAAAAACATCTCATTTTCTGCTCTTGCTGCCACTGACTTCATCCAAGTTTTGCCATAAAGTTATATGGCCCAGGAGTCTGTCATCCTGCTGTTCTAGTGCTGTCAAGGACCATTTCTTGAGCTGGTAAAAGTCAGCATCATTCTCACAACTTCAAACAGATTTCTTTTGGTTTATCAACTGCTGAGGATCATCTCCTTCAGCCATTTCAGGGTAATAAAAAGGTTGTTTAAAAAACCCATTACGAGTGATAAACAGCCCATGCAAAGAAACGTTAAAACAGATTTCTAAGTGCAAGTTGTAAGTCTGAAGAGATGCCTCAATGATAGTTTTATATTGCTATTTGTGCAATAAAACAGACAAGGGAGTCATGAAACGGCTTGGGTTCGGATACACAAAAGGGCAAGTAGAGGGGAAAGCGCTGCACTGATAGAGCATTGGTTTCAGAGGATTTTCATGATAATGAGATCAGCAAGAGAAACGTGGTGTCACAGCAGTTACAGTCACTACCTCCTCCAGAAGGGCCAAGCAGAAGGAAGTGGAGGACCTACTTGTCGGCTCTGTGTGAAACAGCCATGAGAATTAAAGAGGATGCATTAACTTACATCATTAGACATGCCAGATGTCATACGCAATAATGTTATGGAGGAACATAAACCAAATATTCATGGAAACGACATGTGCTCATGCGCTTTGTCCAATATCCCATCCAAACCCACCAGAGCAGTTAAACACAAATGCCACCACTGATGAGAGGGACAGATGGTGATTTTCATTTTACAAGGATATTGGCAACAGGCAAGGTTCAAAGACACAGTTTTCCTTGAGCTTAGAAAAACATCCACAAGCAGTAATGTTAAACTGTTTTTTCTGCTTGTGGCTTTGCCCCATGCTATCCCCACGTTACTGCAGAACAAGCCGTCTGCATCCTGTGAGCTGAGTTTTGAACTAATTCAGGAGCTCACCATGCTTCTGTTAAAGGGATGGTGCAGGTGGCAGACTTGGGCTAGGTCTGTCCATCCAGACCAGGACGGCTATAGCACAGGGACCCACCTTTCAGCCTCACCACAGGATGAAGGTTTGTATCAAAAAGCCTCATATGATAAAACTAAGGTCTGTTACTAACTGCAGGTTTCTAACTCCATTAGGAATATATTGTAACAACTGCCAAAACAGCTCCCAGACTTCAGGAAGGAGAATTTGTAACCACCTTGAAGGAGGAAGTACCAATAATTCTGCTAGTTTAATATCCAGCACACACAAGGCCACTCTCATATTTGCGTTCTGGCTAGTCACAGTGACTGCAGTGAGAAGGTCCTGGCACCTCACACCGTGAAATAGCTCAGCATCATCAGCTTGACAGAGCCAAGTTGGGCTTTCACAAGCAACAAAACCCCCACTAAACCCCGCCAGAGGAGGTGAACAAATATTGTAATGCTTTGGGCCAAGTGTGAGCCCCAAGGACCTCAGCGATGGAGACAGGAGAGGTAAAACTCCACACAGCTGTGGGTGCCTGCTCAGACTGGCCAAGGTGATCCCAGTACCTGCAAATTCGGAGTCTGTTAGATCTGACAGGCCTGAAGCAAACACTACACTCCGCAGGACTCGGCCAACCATGTCCAAGGCCAAATTCCCAGGTAAGCTGGACCAGCCACAAATCTGGCAGAAGCACACTGACTTCTGGGAACCTCCTTGCACAGATGATGCCAGAGAGGCCAAGAATATTGTCACAGTGCCAGGAACCCACTTTGGCCAGACAAAGGCAGTGACTTCTTGTTCCTTCCGCCCCGTTGTTCCTACTTCGGTCCCCGCACGCACCGCGTTCCTCCCTCCGCGGCTCTCACTTGCGCCTTCCCGGAGCCCCGCACGGAGCTCCCGCT
Organism: Psilopsiagon aymara; assembly: GCA_024733675.1. NCBI lineage: Eukaryota > Metazoa > Chordata > Aves > Psittaciformes > Psittacidae > Psilopsiagon > Psilopsiagon aymara. Next base: position 35,712 of record JANRGW010047806.1, read on the forward strand.
GGGAGCCGCCGCTCCCTGCCCGGCTCAGCCCAACCGCCGCGGGGCCGCGCTGCGCCGGACGGAGCCCGGGGCGGGAGCTCGGGCGGCTCCGTCGAGAGCCGCGCACCGCGCGCTCGGTACTCACGGGGTCCGCGGGCGGCGGCGGAGGGAGC
>JANRGW010047821.1:0-30009 GCA_024733675.1 Psilopsiagon aymara
CTGGTGGTGTTCAAGGCCAGGTTGGACATAGCCTTGGGTGATATGGTTTAGTGGGAGGTGTCCCTGCCCATGGCAGGCAGGTTGGGACTAGAGGATCTTAAGGTCATTTCCAACCATAACTATTCTATGATTCTAATTAAAAACAAAATCTTCTTTCTTAAAGAGAGAAAAAAAATATTATTGCTTTAAAAGCAGTTAATGAATATTCTCTTAGATCTGGTAAGAAAGCTCTCATTCCTAAAACTGGCTCATTCTGAAAGAAGCTTAAGGGCATATATATACAAACAGTATTCAGTTGTTCTTGATTTGAAAATCTTGTTAATTTTCTGGATTATTTCCCAGCCCTGACTACCTCCATCCCAGAATGAGGAGTATTTTAAAACAAGCACTTACATTTTAATCCTAAGAATACAGAACAAAATATACAGTCATGAATACTCCAGTATATATGCCAATGCAAAAGAATACAGCTGAGGATGCTTCTTAAAAGAACTATAAAATAATTTCAGCTGAACAGTATTTATTTCCCCTCCCCCAGTATAAATTTGACCTCCAAAAATCCGACCAGCTTCTTTGGAACAGTTTGTTTGCTTTATTGGTAATTCAGTGCAAGAAAATATAATTAAGTTGTCCAGAATATAAAATGTCGCATAGATTTCTTTTGCATAGTGCATGATTTGACAAAGCTCTACAGTCTAGTTTTTAAAAGGATGGATGGAATGTCTGCAATTCCTGAGTTTTTTCCTGCTTTCTTCACAAAATATACAAAATCAGTAAGCTTCTTTTTTAATAATGAATTTTCTATTAAAAATTAGTAATCCAAATTTAAGGTGATGTATAGCGATATAATTTATCCAACACATTCAACTTCTTCTTCTGCACAAAGAATTAGCAAATTCCACATGGTACTATCCATAGTCCTTTCTTTTCCCAAGAATGTCAGCCAAATTGCTTTGAAATTTCTTTAATTCCGCACACTGGTTGTAGACAACTTACTAAAGCATCCGCCAGTCAGTATATTTTAATGAATTGTTTTGGGTGGATTTCCTCTCATGGTTCTGAATCCCAACAGAATTTTGGAAGAATGCAATGCTTTCAACACTAAGGTACAAGAGACTTAAGCTAATGTAATTAAACCCATAATCTTTCTAATAATAATGCCTGTTATCATTACTTTTTTCCTAGCATTTATGATAAATTGATATGCAGCCAGAAAGATTTGTTTTTTTTCTGAATTAAAATAATTAAGAAGTGAAGATTTTTACCACAGACACTGTGATACTGATATCAAAGTACTTTTTTCCATTATCACTACCTCATTTCCCTCTCCCATCATATGCATATTTATCAGTTTTGCTCTACCAATATGAAAGGGATGATTATTTAAATCCACATCCTCTCTTCAAGCAGTGTAACATATCTTTATCTCTATAGTGACTATACCGCTTAGAAGGAAGCATATTACTTGTTGTGAAAAGAAAAAGCACTCACTGATGTATTTCTTTTTCTTGTATCAATGCATACAAGAGGAAAGCCCAAGTCACTGGCACTTCACAGTATTTAATTTTTCCTTTCCTTTAGAAAAACAACATGCTCACAGGAAATGAAGAAACAATACCAGTAATAAGCAATTCTGATATTCTGCATGGATTTGAAAGACCACAAACTGAAGAAATTAAGAAATTAATGGAAAGAGCAACGCAGCATATGCTACAAAGAACAGATATGTGGGTTTAGATCATGTTTCTAGGAAATTCTTATCTTCATATTTAGTAAGTGGAGAATGTTGGTCTAAGGTGTAACTAAACTGCTAATAAGATTCCTCAAGGTGACAGACCTATAAAATCAATGCAGTGAGCTAAGTATCTCTGACTAGGCTTTCTATAAAAGGCTTTTGGAAAAAGACAGAGGTCCTACTGAAAAATAGTTTAAAACACTGAAATGAAGCCTTTTATTCAACATCGAAGTCCAGGTGTCTTCCTGCACAACCTTTACTTCAGTCAGGGCTTGGAATACAAGAATTGAACTGCCGCAGCCAGCAGGTCAGCCTGCCTTTCCTGCTCCCATGAGTATCAGACCTGGTTAGAGACTTTAGAAGAGCAAAGGTTCAGATGCCACAAAGTTCATCATGAACAGAGTAGATACTTTGGCTGGAAAGTTTTTGAAAGAGAGTTGAGAGTTTCCTGATGATATATTTACATATAAAGTTAACTACTGAACCATGATTATGACAGAAACTGGTTATACAGAATATAAATAACCTCTATTAAGTTCATGTTTCTGCTTGTTTTCAATAAAGAATTAATTTCCTCAGTCCAATGTCCTTTTGGCAATACTATTTACAAAATGGTTTAAATTAAATAAAAACATATTAAATTAATATTTGATAAAATTCACACCACAGACACTTTTACAATGAAGTATCAGTGGAATTTGATATAGGACAAATGAAAGTGAAATGATATAAAGCCAATGTAAACAGCAAGGCATCTTGTAGGATTGATTATCACCCCAAGGGAAGATCATTTATTTTCAAGTTTTAATAACAGTCCAACCTATTGTAAAGAAAATTTAATAAAGCACAAGTTTAGCAGTTTCATAAAACAATTTCTGAGTTGGTTTATGAACACCTAATTTACAGCTAACAATATTAAAAGTTTATTCAGCAATGCAACCTTTCCTTGTCAGGCTCCTCCTGGCAAGCCATCAGGACTTTCAGTATCTAAATTAATATTTTATAAGGTTTTTTTAATTCATGATGTTAATATGGCTTTCAGAGGTACCAGTCAAGTTCTAGGAAGAAGCATACAAAAGAAGCAAATTGGCTACTTCTGAACTGTGGATCAACCAGAATTTCTAAATTGGTGAATAAATATCTCATCTACTGCTCCGAAAACCAAAACAAAATATTTGACTGCAAATGCTGAATAATAATCTCAAAATGCCTACAAGTCCAAGAGGTTCTGAATTATTCAGATGAACTAAACCTCTTTTGAAAACTGTGCACAGTACTCCTAAAATAAGAAATTAGTAATGTATTAAACAGTGATTATTTTCTACTAATTGATCATAGAATCATAGAAATATATTTGTAAAGACATATTAAAAAAACAAGGGTTTGAAAAGAAGATGCAGAATGTCTCCCCTTCCAACACATGCATATCAATCTTAAGAAGAAAACAAGGAAATTATAACATTTCAGCCAACTGACTGCATTTTCGTTTTTAATATTACTTTTACCAAGTCATCCACTAATAAGTGTAGTGGAGATTAACAAAGTAATTTGACCATGAAGGCTGGTTTAAAGCTGATTTCAGGTATCATTCAATGTTATTTGCTAGAGGAGCTAGATCCTCTTTGGGATTCCTACTGCAAATCAGACATAAAATACCATCAGCAGGATCAGGGAAATAAGAAGATGGCAGAAATAGTTCTCAGCTTCTCTAAACTAGCAATGGTGAGGTGCTGCTATTTGCGCACATTCACTTGAATATAGCATGAAAAAATCAAGAGTACTGCTTGGCAAGTAAAAAGTTTCAGGATATACCTGTAGGCACTGGGTGCTTAGAAGGGATGCAATCCTGGATTCCCACGCCTCTCCCAGGCACTAAGGCAGCTCTGACATGCTGCTCCCACTCTAAGGAGTGTACATGTTCTCTGATGAATAACTGCCTATTGACCAAAGCCTTGTGGTTCTTTTGTTCCCCCCCCCCCCCCATCTATTTGTCAAACAGACTTCCAGTTACTAAACTTAAACTCACATTTCAGAGAAGCAGCTGCTGGTGATGAAGCAGTCTGAAAAGCCTTGCTTAGGTACATGAATAAGCACTGCAACACAGATTGACCTCATCAGCATGATTTTCCAGTTTCTTAAAGCCTGAACTGGAAGTAAATAGATTTCGTGACAACTACCACAGTTGTTTTTTTATTAACTTTATGAATGGTTGTTTCTTCAAATCCCAGAAAACTTTATTCCAGTAATGTACTGCTGTCAATATTCATCAGAAGGAAGCAGTAGGAAATAAAGAGAAAAATTATGTGTAATTTGACACTTCAGAAATTAGCTGCCTAAACTCTCTTGTTAGTAAAAGAAGAGAAATAGACAACCTGAAGGAAAATGTTTCCAACCATTTTTGACAGCTATTTTAGAGTGAAAAGGACAACCTTTTTCCTTTTGCTTACTGTGATGGAAACCTGACTGCAGCAGAAGCCCAGACAGCTACCCTAATTTACTCAATTAACTTTCTATGTGTCTTTTAACCACCTCCAAGGGTGGTGACTCCACCATTTCTGTAGACAGCCTATTCTAAACAAAACATTGTGCTTTTGAAATAAGAGCCATCTTTTTGTGTTGTTATACTGTTATTTGATAAATAATAAAGCATATGTTGCCTAAGTTGAGATGATCTATGTATACACACACCATGACAAAGGTACATCACTATTTTATAGAGATCTTGCATAAGCACAAATGTTTCATCGCTTATTTATTCAGACGGCAGATTCACCACAAAAAACATGAAACGGGTCAAAAAGATTACATCTTCAATTCAACATAGGATAAGTTTCCTAAGCTTAAGAGACACAAGTCACTTCAGTTACTCCTGGAAACAAGTCTTCATACTGAGGGTAATTTTAAAATATATACCAAATTCAATATTAAACTATTCAGATTAGTAGGAAAAAAGAATAAAATATTATTTGATTTATTTAAAGGGTTTAACTAGACTATCTCATTAGAATTAAGGGTTGTCACATCTCAGTCTAGCAATGAATTTAGTTAATATACAGTAAAAACTCATTGCATTTGGAATTTAGCTGCTAGAGCTATAGATGAAGATGTAGAATTTGAAAATGCATCAGTAAAAACAAAGTCAGTTTGGAGAAGATATTTAAAACACCCAGTTGTTTTTCTGAAACAGTTATAGTGGTTTAAATGCTAATAATTTTGTTCTTAGCTATTTTCCACTGAAACACTGCAATACATTTTTAAACTGCCATACTGAAGAATATTAATGATGCAACAAATTGACTGGTTCTACAGAGATGTATCACGCTTTTTTATGAACATATTTAATTGCACATGTTTCTTAAGTTTCTAATTACAACCAGTACTAAAAGTGTCTAGATGCTTGAGGATGCATTTTTATATTTAAAAATTCCTCATTATTATTCCTTATATGGCAGATAGTTCACTAAGATATAATGATAGGATATTAAAGTGGAATAGAAATATCATTATTAAAAGAGAAGCTTGTCTTAATATAAAGGAAAATAAAATAAATAACTCTAAGTGGAATAATCACCTCTTCATTTACTTTCACAAATCTCATTTTTATTATGAGCTAAATGTCAGAGTCATAAAAACATAAGTGGTGGCATGATCCCATCAGGAAGGTTTGTATCTGTTATCATACTGTATTAAACATTTTTTTTCCCAGAGATATTAATTAAAGCCAGTGAACTTTACTAAGGGATCAAATTTCAAACATGTATTTTAGCCCATCTGGGGGTGGACTGTTTATATTTTAAGAGTAAGGTATGACTGCAGTCAAATAACATCTCTTCCTGTATTTTAACTCAGTATTAGGGCAGACACCAATTATGAAATTGTGCTGTCAGGTTAGACCTCTAAGGGCAGTCACACACTTCATGTTTTCAGTGGCAAATTGAATTTGACATTTAATTTGAAGCTCAGAATACTGTAATGTAAAACCTGCAGTATTAGTGATAAAACAGGAGGGCAGACATCCTGGCTACCTCTTTTAAATAGCCCTCCCCACATTACCACTGCCTTCATTATTTTCTATGGGGATCTTTTTCCTGATCTTTAAAGGAAAATTCCATGAAATGTCTAGAATCACAGTGACTCACAACTAGAGCATTTCAGGTGCCTTTATAAATTCAAATAAGTGATACACTATAAATTTCATCTATACATGCTATACAGACATCCTGTTATTTTTGAGTTTTGAACTATCCTTTTATACCATAAATACCAGTAGCTGGTGGTGCTGACACTTTCTCATTTATTTTTATTTTGAAAGATAATTTACTTTAAAGAAAGTGTACTAATAGTGGTTTCAAGCCTTTATGGACTGAAGATTCATTTCTTACAGAGACTTCTGTGCAAGTTGGCAGCCCTTACTTTAATGCTCTTCAGAGTAAAATATCAGAGTGCAGTACTTTTAAGAAGAAGAATTCCTCTTTGCTTGACAGAATAAGCAGATTTGGGGAGAAAAATGTCATAAAATGGAAGTGCAGAGGCTAGTTTGGTACAGATACAAATGGAATTAAAAATATTAAGACAGTTCCTTCTTCCTGTGAGCTGTAATCATACAGCAGCCATGAATTAAGCTGTGAAATGAGTACTAGTTCAGAATCAGTCTCGGAGGCTGGCTCTAGTTGTAGAATGAGTTGCCCAGGGAAGCTGTGAATGCTCCATTGCTGGCGGTGTTCAAGGCCAGGTTGGACAGAGCCTTGGGTGGCATGGTTTAGAGTGACTTGTCCCTGTCCATGGCAGGGGGGTTGGAACTAAATGATCTTAAGGTCCTAACTATGCTATGATTCTATGATTCTAATACTACATTAACTAACAGTGGATCTCAGTGTTATAGAATATTTGTACACAAAATCCAGACCAAATAGGTGCATATTTCTCTGGAATTATCCACCACACTCAACACATTCATATCTAACTCAGCATAACATTAATTTTGAATAAACTGGCACTATCTAATCTACATTAAAGTCTGCAAGACCATGTTATTTCCTATTTCTTTTCTACCATTTCTGCATTCTGGTTCAAGTGGCTACAGTGAGTTTTGTATAATTTTTGTATCGTTGGTATCCTAAAACGGAATTTACTGTCATGAGGATCAATAGCTTTAGCACTTCTTTCAGAGAACCATTTCTCTAATTATACTGAGAAGTTGCCACAGTTCTCTAAGGAGAACTGGAAGGATATCTCCTGATTTCTTTTTCCTCATTCATTGTTTTTTATTTCTGAAATAGTTTCTGAAATTGTTCCATAATGTAAAATTAATGTACAATTCCTGGAATAATAGTTTATGGAATAATTTACTTTTTTTTCAGAAAGCAATGTCACTGACTGTGTTAACAGCACTTATTTCCATTGATCTCCACCAGTTCTTTTCCTGTTAGAACTTGCCTTGTAAAAATGTGTCACTTTTGTTTAGCTTGTGAACTCAGGCTGGTGGTAGGCTGTTCATCAGGCAAAAATCAGCTGGTTAAATGCAAGGCTGGTGCTACTGGATGCTCTGGTACATACTGGACAAATGCTGGTGAGTCCTATTATTCTTCTAGATACCCAGAGAAGTATCTATCTGTGCAGAGTTTTTAGTCACTTGTTGGGTAGGGAGCAAAGTATCAGGCCCATCACTGCACCTACTTAAGATGATTTTCTGTACTTGAGAAAGGTATGTTGTATGATGCTTGCTTTTAAAGTTTAGCCTTTTTCTTGCAAGAGACAGAAACCCCTTGGCAAAGTCCTGATTAGTGGTCATATGGGAACCAAGGTGGAAGAGAGGTATGCATTTTCTTCCCTCACTGATAATTGGTTGGAATCATGCTTTACAATTCAATTTCTAACCCCTGCTGCCAAACAAGAATAGCTGGATGGCTAATGGACAGAGTGACACTTATATCTGAAAATGAATGCTGTCTCAGGATGCCTTGTCATCTTCTTGTTCTTCACTAGAGGTTTCATGCAAAGCAGTGCAGGGAGAGAAGATGCCAAGAGGACACAGATTATGTAAAATAAGCTCTTAAAAATAGTCTGGTAATGCCTGTTGTTAACTGTGATGTTATACTTTCTATTCTTCTTGAGTGTTCCCTTAGATTCTAGTTATAAGAGTTTATCCATAAAAAAATTAATATGGTCTGTCTATACAGCTTAGAATTGTGACAGGTCCTACTTTAAAAATAACTGAGCAATTAGAAAGAGAGCATAATCCCTGTAATATTCACGCATTTTCTTTCTATTTTACACATTATGTTGAAATAGTTAAAAGATAATGAAAGAATGAGGATGTAGTTAAGTATGATTGTGTAAATTACTATGGCAAAAGAAGAGGTATGTATTGTCCTTGCTTTGAACCTTGTTTCTAGGTGTGAACAGCATATTACTTGCAGTCTTTCTATTTACCGGACTCCTTGGCCCCATAAGATTACCTATTAAAGGGCCAAATCTTTATATTACTTAAAGTAATAAATGAAAAAAATGATTCAATTAATCTGTTTTTAAATTGAACTGATTTTCTAAATTGAACCAGACTTAAACAAGGACAAAGGGACATTAGAAATATGATAATGTAGCTAATTATAGAGGAAAGCAGTCATGTGTTAGCTTGGCCTATTTCCAGTAAATTGAGAGAGATCCTTCACTTCAGCGCTGAACAGCTTTTCAAAGTTCAAAGCTAAAAACATGAGAGAGTTCAAAACAAACGGCTAGGAAAATCTTATGTATAACACTTCCTTCTTAGGAAAATCTTATGTATAACACTTCCTTCTTTTTTTTTTTTTTTTTTTTTTTTTTTTTTTCCCCAGTACAGAAGACTTCATAATGCTCACAGTGGGGAAAAAAAACAACCCTAACCTGAAATTATTGCCACTTGCTTTATCATACCTCCATTTACATCTTGTTAGTATTTCAGAAAATTTAGCTCGTAGAAGTGCAATTAAAAAGAATTTCAGTTTCAACTTTACACTTAGATGTGCAGGTATCTTCTGACAATTTTTTCATTATGAAGGTAGACATTAGGAAACCAAACTAGGCTACGCTCATTCAAAGTGCTTAAAACAGTTATGCAGACATAAAAAAATTAGTTAATACAAACATTACAGGTAAAAGTGGATATTGTAATCTGATTTGAACTTATCTGCATAAGCTACAGGGTGGAGAATGTTTCCTGTACCAGTGAAGACTCATGACCTTCAGAAAAGACATAGTGCACCAATATTATGATTAAATAAATTATGATTTAATTAATCCATTTAGTAAAATAATTAATTTCCTCACTATAGTCTTTGGTCATAAACAAATTGGGGTGAGGGGAAGTTTGGTAAGAGGAGGCAGCAGCTGATGAGAAATGTAGAGCATGGTTTCTTAGCTTTCCAGAGATGGCAGAAGATGGACATTCCTTCACATCCATCCACTCTGTATCAACAAAATTGAGTCTGACTATTCTGAGATATGGCGGACAGAGGGAAAGAACCTTCCCCTCCTCCTGATGATTTGAGGACACTAAACATAGCAGAAGTGCCACAGTTTCAAGGAGGATCAGCCAGTATTTTCAGTGTTGCAGAAAAGGCAATGAATAAGAAAAACAAAATAACCCTATGAGGTGAATTCAGTGAAGAGGACATTACACAATAAAAGTAACCAATCAGAGAACCAGTGTTTACTTTCATTATTTTTTATTTTAATTTACTGATCTTTTTCAGCTGATCCTTTACAATGTATATTGTATGTCCCATCAATGCCCTATTAAAGACAGATCGTGGCACTCTGCCCCCAAATAATTTCTGCTTTCATAGCAGAAGCAGATTAAATAATACAAATCCAAAAATAAATCTGCTGTATCTCACATTCCTATACACACCACTGTAGCACATCTTGCCTCCAACTGTCCTTGTCCACTTGCCTTTACGGGTCAACCTTGCCCTTGTCCGTTTGCATATACTAGAAACTGAATGAAGCATGCGTTGTCTCACTGTTTAGTATCTCTGTCTTTTTATCCTTCCACAAAGAAAACATCAAATTTGGAGAAATTCTTTTCTCCCTCATGAATGCTCAATTTTTGTCATTCCCCATCACCAATCCAAAAAGACAGAAATAAATAAAGAAAGAAAGAAAGAAAGAAAAAAGAAAAATAGATCAGTCACACCTTTCTGTGGGCATTTTTATCAAAGCCTCCCTCTCAGATAATCAAGGACAGGACTGAAAATTCTCTCTAGCGCACTATTTCCTGCTGTTGCCTCAGCTAATTTCTCTTGGCTACTGCCCACTAACAACAACTCCAAACAACCACTGGCAACAACAGCTTCCAAGCTGACAAAATCAATTTTCATTTTGGACAATATTTACGAGAACAATAATGCCCCTTCTTAACCTTTGTCTGTCAAAGATAAATGAGATTATTTAACTGTTCATACAATTCTAAGGTGGAGACCTTTTGACAATGCAACAGGAAATGTAACACATTGTTTCAGATATACAGTGCAATGACACAATAATTACAAATGCCTAATGTGCAGTCTTTTACAGCTTGGTTTATACAGTAGTTTAAAATCAGGTACATAGATACATTAATTTAAATCTTACCTTATTGTCTTACACACTGACAAATTTAACTTGGAAAGACTTTTATCAGACCTAAACATTTCAGATTAATGTTCAGATGATCACCTAATATGACTTTTATAAAAATATTATATTTCGTAGAAATAAAAATGTTTTTTCTTCTAGTTTTACTATTTTTTACCTAAAAAGTAAAGATAGCAAAACTATTGGGTTTGGATTTTCTTTGGTTTATGGTTTGTTGGGATTTTTTTCCCCCAAATTTAGGCTTTTATGGAAAATAAAGTTATAAATGTTATTTTTGTGTTGTATGCCACAAAGAAATTTGAGACTTATATCAAGAATAGCCTTAAGACTTGAATCTCATTTTTAAAGTTAAACACATTACTTTAAATTTCTAAAAATTCCATGATACAAAGACTTCCCAGAAATTTTTGCATGGTCCTTTAAAAAAATAATTAATGTACTAAAAAGCAGTATTTGTATGTACAGAATATGTGTAACATATTCTACCTACTAATTTGAAGTAATGAGCCAGAAGACTAAAAAGAATTTGTTTATTAAAGAACAGAGAATATCACATGCAAGTAAAAATATGTCTTTTCATATATGTGAAGTTACTCATACATTTTACTTTTTACGGGCAAACTTTTCACATAGGTATGTAAACTTAAAATATTGCAAAGATTAAGAGAAGCTTAAAGATAAATGATGTATTTGAATACTTAGCTGTACATCAGTGTTTGGCATATTGAATTGCAAAGTAAACAGTAGGCAATTCAGGAAGGCATCAGCATGAAAACAGCATAAGAAGCAAGAAAACAAGAAATACGCCACTATAAAAGGCTCTTAAGCCACAATTGCTCAACTTTGAATCTTATGTACCCTTAATAGAGGTTCAACTGAGAAGTTATGACCTTCAACTAAGTAAATTCCTCTGTCTACCTCCTTAGCCTTTTTGAAAATTATACAGAATGAATTAAAGAGATTACATCACTCATCTTTCTCCTTCAGGAACAATCTTAATTACAAAAGAGAGTCCATAGAAAGTCACTGGATATGTTTATCACTTTCTGGGTATACCTCATGACAGTTGTAAGCCTGTTGTCTTTAAGATATTGTTATTTTCTACCTTGTTTGCAAGATATAAATCTTTTTGTGAAACACATCAATATTGCGGATGTTATTTCCACTTTTAACAAAACACAGCTGTTCAAACACAGATTTTACTCTGAGCCCACAATTTTTGGTTGTTGTAGCTACTGAAAATATGGGTGGACTATAACAAATTTCCTTAATACTAAATTAAGTGACATGCAGAGAGAGAAATTTAACTTAAACAAGAAGCTTTAGAATAATTAATTCTTCAGCTGGTACAAATTCATTTGCACAAATACATATTTCTTTCCTTTAAAAATAAAACTTATTTTAGCTTGGTAATTTTCCAAGAGGAATTAATCCAACATAATTTCAGTTAAAGTTGCCTATTTAAGAGCTTCCACAAAGCTGTATAATGTAGTTCAAACAAAATTAACTCTGTGAAATATACAAAGCAGCTGTAATAATTAGTGATAACAAGGACATATATAGTCTAAATTTAATTGGATACTGTGTGGCTATTTGGCCATATCATGATTAGGTTTTGTAATCAGTGTGATGATCACCAGAGTTTTGAATGCTAGCACTCCAACTAACACAAATAACTTTTTCTGTTTCGTGTGTTTAGTCTTACCAGAAGCTGAACAGGGCTTGCTCTTCCTACATAAAAAATTAGGAGACTATCTATTTCTCTGTTGGCTTTTACACTTTATAGATACATCCTTCTAAAGAGATACAATACAGTTAATGGAACTGTTATAAAAAAGGGTTAAGATAAAACAAATTATGACCTAAATAATTTCACCAGACAGTCCAAGTTAAATTATACAAGTAATCCAGTAAAAATCATACAAGGACCTCTGTGTGGTAGGGGAAAAAAAAGGAATAAATTCAAATGACAGGAGAGATGAAGCATTTCACTGGGAGCCAGATCCAAATAGTCCTTCTTCTTTGAAGCTTGCTTTTAATAACTAAATCAGATAATTTACTTATTTATGAATAAAATATCATAACAATCCTCAAGAAAATATTGTATTGATTATCTTCATTAACACCGAGCACTTCCAAACTGCCATTAAAATGTATTTTAAAGTATGTGAGAGACAGGAAGTAATATTTTGTTAACTATCTTAACTACCTACTCACACCACCATGTCTGAGCAGTATCTTTTCTGTTAAGAATCATAGAATGGCTTGGGCTGGAAGGGACCTTAAAGATCATCTAGTTCAACCATGCTGCCATGGGCAGGGACAGCTTCCACTAGACCAGGCTGCTCAAAGCCTCATCCAGCCTGGAGAGAATACCAAGGCTTTTCTTCATATTGGGTCAAAACAAACTCTTGCTTAAAAAAATTCAAGCCTTAATTTAAAATTAGTATTTCCCTGGGTAGCTGTCTAGCTTTACTACTTCTTTCTCACAAACCCTAAGATTTTCTCCATTTTGTCAAATACACCAGTTTTATTTTTCCTCTCAACAGGGAGTGTTTTAGGACACAATAAGCTTTACCAGTTTTCTGGCTGCTTTGGCCAGGTCTCCACATTCTGAACCAGAAGCAAGTCTAATTTGGGCACCTCCTCATCCTCACTAACTACAGTAAGGTCTTCCTTATTCCTATGAAAAACTGATTCCTTCTACTGACCACAGCATCACAAGCTCCTACTTTGAAAAGCATTTCATAAACCATGTACCTGAAAAGGAACATTTAAAGAGAAACAAATCAAAATAGCCATTAAAAAGAAATCATAATGTTCTCCTATATTCTGTTCTTATTAGTATGTTAATTTGTTGGGTTTTTTTGTTGGGTTGCTTTTCTCCCCCTAATTAAGAGAATCCGTGGGGTGTTAAGGATAGATTTTGCAATCCATGCCATTGTTGTTTTTGACGCTTTTTCTCTCTGCTTATCCTTCAGCAATAAATTATTGAGACTATAGAGAGATGAAAATCTCATTAGATCAGGATAGCATAAGGAAATAAAGGGAATCTGAAAAGGCTGTACTAAAATAAAACAAAGCAACTTCAAATGCTATTTTTGCCTACAGTTTTATGTGGGCTTTTGTCACCAAAAAGCATGAGGAGACCAGTCGCAAATACAGTTTCTGGAAGGAAACAAAACCAGAAGTGATGAATCTTGAGCACTTCTGTCCACCACTGTGGAGTCACAGACAGTAAAAGTTTTTTTAAATGCTGTCTGTGAACAGATACTTCTCCTACACATCTTCCACTGCAGGACTTCAAACACCAGCAACAGCAGCTGGCAGAAGCTGCATGTGTACCCTGGGAAACCTGTTGATGCCGTCGCATTAACTACCATTAGCAGAACTGCAGATGTTTCTGTCCTTTTAAGCAAACTCTCAGTGGAGGGCTGAATTTTAACTTAAGAAAATTCTATCTCAAACGGAGATAATATTAGATTATATATTAAAGAGTCAAGAAAAATAATTTCTTTACTGCACTATGATATAAACATTCTAGGTTTCACAATCCGGTTATAAAAATAAACACTTAGCAGCCACCTACATAAACGGACCCCACTGCATAATTAGCATTGCAAAAGCGTAGTCAGCACCAACTTACAGCATTATATTTAAACTGAACATTTCTAATACATCTCCAATACACTAACAAGGCACATTCTTTTCTCTCTGAAGAATCAGAAATGGCTGTATGGATTTTCCTCAAGGGCTAGATGCACTTCTCTGATAGCAAGTTTGAGAAGATGCAGTCCATCATCAGTTTCTAGGAAAGTTAAAAAATACTGAAAATCTTAAGATGAAACAAAAAATATTGCTCAGCAGCCTTAAAGAGGGAACAACAGCAAAAAACTTGAGATAATTGCATCTTCAGTCTAGTAAGAGACATAAAGCATAGATCCAGAATCTAAACACACTATTTAACCCTTAATTTATGTATCCAACCATAGAAGTTAGATTTTGCTCTGAAATTAGGTTAAAAGATGAGGATAATTTGCAAATGCTAAAAAGACTACTGCAGCTAGAAAAGCTAGATGACTGTTACCAGAACTAGACTATTTACTATTATCAAAACTTGGTACAGATAATGCATAGGAAAATATTTATTGGAAAGCTTTCTTAGATGGAGAACTTTCCAAATGGAAAGAGAAAGTCCTCATTTTTGCAGTTATGACTAACCAGGACTTTTTATTTTTATCCAGGACTTTTTATTTTTTTATTGTCAAAGAAGAATAAGACAAATCTATCTGAAAAATGAAACAAACAAAAAAAAAAAAATAAAAAGCTAGATTTTTTTTTTTTTTGAAAGTCTGTATAGCACAAATAACCAAAACCCAGGGGAGTTTGAAACAAGGAACGTCAAATAATCTGCTACAGCTAAGAGTCACCAGGAGAAAGAATTAATTTTTTTACATTTAGATCAATGATGTTTTCATATTATTTTTAATCAAAGAAAATTAGTTCTTGATTGCTAAAAGTTAAAAAAAATGAACAATTAAAACATTTCAGAATGTCACTGTTGAAGGTTATTGTAATTAATTAATTTTTTGTCATGGAAGTTTGGGATTTTATTAATCTGGCAATTAATGTATCATTTCATTTTACTGCATTCACAATTAAGTACAGACATATCTACCATTTAAGCATCAGCAGCTGTGTTCCTCTTATGGTTAGGATGTCAACTGTCAAGATTAAAAATGCACCCAAAAAGTGTAATCATTTATTTTGTCAGATTTCTAAATATTGTAAAACAGAACCATGTTCAAATACCATGTTTCCTGGCAAGGCAAGATGGAGACAGCAGAACCTTCAGAACATATTATTAACTGGAGTTTCCAACAAGTGTGAAAATACACGTTTGATAATAACCAAACTTTCTCATTTGATAGTTCATTCTTTTTTCTTGTCAACATTACATGTTCAGTTCTCCAGTGTTTATGACCTATACATGCTTTGCAAGGTCCATGGGTTTATTATTACTATTACTTGAGACGTGGAAATCCCAGAGAAAGTGCTGAATAGTTGTTTGGTTGCTGCTGAGAGTGAAATGATAAGGAAAACAAAAATTTCTTATAGTTTACTAATATAAATACTCCATGCCAACAATTGTCAGCAGGAAGCCTTAAGAATGCAGGCTGCCAAAGGAGAACTTGATTTTGCTCTTCCTTTTGGAATGTCTGTCAGCTTAAAAAGTCAGCTGAAAACTAAACTTAGCCTTCTATACTGATTTCTGAACTCATAATAAGAAAAGTCAAATGAAATACTTTCCTACTCCATTCTATCAGCTATCAGCTTATTTTTTTAAGTGATTACTTAAGTTGTATTAACTTTTTGATATAAAGATAATTACATGAAGACATTTATGTTCCTTTAAACCATTTTTATCTTGTACAAGAGTCATATTTTTCCCTGAGAAAGGAGTGAATTTAGAATTTCAGCTAGGCTGATATCAAACACATTTCAAGCAATAAAATGAATTGTATGAATTGTAGGTTTTACGTCACTCAAGATTATCACAACTACAGGCAGAGGCAATGCTTCCCTGGAAACATGAAATTTAAGTGCTGTAGCCATACAAGCAATTGGAATCATAGACAGTTGTAGTGCACAACTGACAAGCACTTTGTGTCAAAACAGTGAGCAAGATGCCTGGTAGTATATCAAAACATCGTCCAATGTACACAGAAGTTCTGTATCATAAATATGCAGAGCAGCAATTTTTCAAACATGGCATTACAAGGCACATAACCTGCACTGAATGGAGGGTTTCCGTGTGTGTTTAGTAAAGGAATATCACAATTACTTAATTTGTAATGCATAATATGAGATGCCACATAAAAAGAGAGCACAGGATGTATGACTTAAAGGGTTATAGGAAGCATGCCTTTAAGGATTATAGGATGCAAATAGGACAGAGTCCCTCTCCAGCATTCTTGTAGGTTCCCTTTAAGTCCTGGAGGCTGCCATAAAGAGACACCTTGATCATTCTTTTTATTTCCTTATTTTGTCTTATAGCTTATATAGCTTATATTCATTCCAGAATAAACTCTTGAATTCTCTTTAATATGTAGGTAGCAGTACAGTCCAAAAAAATAAATAAACCTTCATTAATTCCCCATCTGTTTTCTCGATCTCCAGAGGGTTGAACTTGAAAACTAGGTAGGTTTTGCTGTCCTATTTACAGTCATCAAGTTCTCTCCTCTCTTTACTATTTGGCAAAAGGAAAAGGTGCATTCACTTTAATCAGAGTAAAGTGTGTGCCCATTTCTAGAACTACACATTCTATTTAAAAAGAGTGAAACCCACGAAGTAATATATTTATATGCACACATATCTCCAATTTCAGGTTTCAAAAAGAAACAAGCAAAAAAGCTGTTGTTCTTGACATTTCCTATATGCACAGAAATTTTGGACAAAGGTATAATGAAAAAACAATGAAGCTGGCAAATCAATGAAAATGTAAGAGACCTGAATGTCATAGACTCTGATTTTGGAGTCTTTCGCGTAATGAAACTTTAAAAGTTTTAAAGCCATGGTTCTTTCAAATTAAAACCTATTCTTTTTACAAAGAGAGATTTCTGTGGTGACTTATAAGAGACATAGAAAAAAGTTGAACTGATTTAATGAAGAAACTGATTATTTTTCAGAGAAATTATTACTTTTGTCTTAATACTTTAAACCTCAAATTACTTACCTCATGGAGGATTTTATAGCCTCCCAATGATTTTGTATTCGCACTGTGATCCAGCAGTACAGGCTAGCAAATTCTAACATTGGCAGTGGCACAATGCTGCAGCAAGAACTTCATAATGAGGTTGGATCTTGAGTAAATACACCTACCCTTTCATAAGTTTCTGATGTGGAAGTCTCAACATTTAAAATTACTCCTCAGGCAACTTCCACTATTATCGCTATGTAGTAGCTTTTGCAAAAGGATAAC
This sequence comes from Psilopsiagon aymara, assembly GCA_024733675.1. Taxonomy (NCBI): domain Eukaryota; kingdom Metazoa; phylum Chordata; class Aves; order Psittaciformes; family Psittacidae; genus Psilopsiagon; species Psilopsiagon aymara. The sequence goes on from JANRGW010047821.1 coordinate 17,331, forward strand.
CTAATTTTTCTGTCCACAATTTTGCATCTAACAGGCAGTCACACAATTAATCCATGTATCTTGTATGAACTTTCCTCAAACTGTATGAAATTGAATTCTTGATCCAAAATAAGAGCTCCCAATGAAATTGCTTAGATCAGACAGAATTCAAAAATATATTTGACAGACTTCATCCTGTACTTTTTGGTTCCCTCTACAGTATACTGAACAATTCTCACTTGCCCTGCAGTAGCTCAGAGAAGGCTGGAGGTGAGCTGGGGCAGAACAAAGGAGTTGAGTGCTAATGTCAGGTTTTACAGATGCCCTCCTTTTCTAAAGGACTGCTAGTAGGTAACACTGAAAGCTATCACAGCAAAAGGTAAGGAAATAGCTAACTTCAGAAAATTCCAGTGTGCAGGAATAGGATTTCCTTATGGGGTTTTTTTCAGACTTTTACACAGTAAAATTCAAACAGCAACATAAGGAGTGTTGATTGCTTTTCCCTGAAACTGCCCATTTCCTCAGATCTGAAATTTCCATGTCTAAGCCTTGCATTAAAGGTAAGACCTAGTCTTTATTATTCACTCATCAAACTGTGATGGGAAGCAAATTACTCTGAGTCCTCTAGACCTTCTTTTGACTTTTAGAAGTAGCAGCATAGTAGTTCTGCTTTAAAAACTGGGCTTGTCTCAGCAAACGGCTTTAGAGGTGCCATGAGGAATGCTTTTACTTTCATCACTGAGACATGGAAAATCATTTGGAAAGTTCTCTAAGTGGCTCAAATGGCTTATTGCCTACAGCATCTGCAAAGGCATTGATAAGAACAATGCCTAAGTTAAACTGGCATTACTGTATATGAGAGGTTTTACTGAGTTGCACATGGTTAAAAAGCAGGCTGACAAAATGGGAGCACAAATGCTTTTTTGATATGTGGCAGGGATGGAAAACGTTTCTTCTGACTGGCATCAGTCCAAATATTAATTACTTCCAGAGAATAATTTTATGATTGTAATAGGCTCAATGCACAAAAGCTATCCTGCAATTTATGATTTTGGGAGGGAGAGGAGTACTGGGGTAAAAAGTCAAGCAACGGCTACAGAAACTCATATATGCTTTCCTGCCTGTTTATAGAGCTGTAAATCTCTTTTTTAAGCATGCATGCAAGCAACACCCCTCCCCACACACACACAATCTCTACGAGTTATCCAGTCTCCAAATATTGTTACTCTATCTTGTACATGAAAAAAAAAATATAAATAGTTATACTACACTGTCAATCTTAACGCTACATTTTTTTTTTGTCTCTTAAGGGGAATTGAGGGTATAATCATGTATGATTTGGCCTCTTCTGAAACTTACCGTTTGTCAAGTGACTTCATGGTGTTAGATCCTAGGACTCAAGATAATGAAGAATGCTAGCTTATATTGAAGCAATGTCTTTCAATTAAGCAAAAGGGAAAACAGTTCGGAGTACACCCCATCATGACTAGATGTTTTCTGTAAATAGCTATGATTCAGAGCTAAAAATCTTTCATTTTTAGTTGCACTTTACAACCTGGAATAATAGAAATGTAAAATGGAAATAAAATTCCTTTACTTGCTTAGGTTAGTCTATATTTTTACTGCTTTTTCCACTAAGTCAGTTGTAGGTACTAACCCCATTGAATTAACTGCCATGGAAAATGAGTTAATGCTATATATGTCAATTCCTTATAATAGTAAAGCTAAAGAGTAAATCACTGAAACACTTCCAAGGACAAAGAATAATTAACCAAACCTTAGAAGAGTTAACACTATACTGTTATTGCTTTCATGTCTAAAGATAAAAGAACTGTTTCCTTTTCACATCCGTCTCCTGCAGATTTCAGTTTTCTTTTCACAAGCTGAAATGAAAGTTGACAGTGTCAAACTTACAAATCTACTAATATATGCATATGACTGCTGTTCTAAGGGTGACTTTGGCCCTTAAATATTTGTAGGTTTTCCAAGATGTTAATGTTTTTAAAATATTCCTCGTAATGAAAAATTATTCCTGGAAGGAACCCAATGTGTATTTTGGTGATGAACAAACAGAATTCAACTGGGAAGTGACAGAAGTTTCTGATTTTTATCCAAAGCACCTTCCTGAGAACTGAAGGATTCTGATAGTCAACTTCATCAAAGCATTTGATTACTAGTACAAAACATTCATGCACAGCAATTTTTGTAATGACTATCTGAAAAAAAAAAAAAAAAAAAGATTAACATTTTTAGCTACCTGAAAGAAGCATTGGGCTGTGTTTATTTGATAACTGCCTGAAATAAATAATGTACAAGACAAAATCCATATTATATGCATTGGTTTAGGACTTGTATTCTCACTTTGTGGGGGTGGGAAATTACTGTTAGGACTACAGAGATGGTGTCATTCTTGACACCTTCTATAAGCTAGTAGCTATCGAAAAATAACTGTCCACCTACCTGCCAGCTTGTTATTTAAACACTTAAAATTAATTCCTCTATTTGCTGTTGCAGAACAGTTGCTTCAGAGACTAAATCTTTTCTTAAACATAAATGACAACTTTAGGAATAAGGTAATGTTCTCCTTAAAGAAGATTCAGGATCCATGCTAGAACTAAGAACCATAAAACAATTGATCAATAAACTTGAGTCTACAGGATTTTTAGTGTTGGAGCACATACTAAGAGAATGTTTTGTTCAAGGAACACAAAGGTTTTATAATGTCCATATGAATAAAATCTTCATATTATCCAGCAGGCATTCTAAAAACAAGAACTGACCAAGGCATTGTTCAGTATTACAAATGAAGCAATACTTAAGGTGAGTAATTTCTGTCTGTTAGACTATGAATAGAAACACAGATTCACAGAATGACTGAGGTTGGAAAGGACTGCCTAGGTCGTGTAGTCCAACCTCCCTGCCCAAAGCATGGTCACCTAGAGCACATTTCCAACAACCGTGTCCAGATGGCTCTTGTGTACCTCCAGGGAAGGAGACGCTACAGGATGAGCCCTACTTAGCAACAACTAAATAGCAGGGTGTTATCAGCATTATTCCCAGACTAAATCCGAACCACAGCACTGTATGAGCTACTATAAAGAAAAGTATCTCAGGTGGAAACAGGACAAAACTTTGAAATAAATATTTTAAAATACAGTTATATCTGAAAGTTGAAAATGTAGCTTCCTTTTATTGCAGGATAAGAAACACCTTCCTAGAGCTACTAATATGTGGTGAACTGTCATCTTTCAGTGGCAGAGGTTTTATTTAAAACATAATCTAAGATGCCTCTCAGATATTAAATCCTTGTAAGAATGGAAAAAAAAGTCACATTGCTTTCAGATAAATACAAATACAAATATTATTAGAATAAAAGAAAATAAGATTATAGCACTTGATAACACAGACACACTTTGCAGTGATTTGTAGTGGAATTACTTTTTCTCAATGTATTTGAAAATGTGATTATTATTAAACCTAACACATCTGTTATGGTTTAAGCCCAGCTGCAAATCGGAAAAATCACACAGTCTCTGGAGTCTCCCCTCCTCTTCCTCCCCCTAGCTCCCTGAGGGATGGAGAGGAGAATCGAAAGCACATTACTTCCATGGGTTGAGATAAGAACAGTCCACTACCTAAGGTATAACACAAACAACTGCTGCTACCACCAATAATAATAATGACAAGGGAAATACAAGGGAAGAGAATACAACCACTCACCACCTATACCCAGCCTGACTGAGCAGCGATCTAACTCTTCTGGGTTCCTGCCCCCAGTTTTTACATCCTGGGCATGATGTGCTGTGGCATGGCATACCTCTTTGGCTAGTTTGGGTCAGGTGTCCTGTCTCTGCTTCCTCCTGGCTTCCCCTCCTCCCTGGCAGAGCATGAGACTCAGAAAGTTGTTGGTCAGGGAAAACATTACTGCAACAACTAAAAACATCGGTGTTATCAGCTCTGTTCCCAGGCCAAAAGTCAAAAACAGAGCACTGCAACAGCTACTAAGAAGGAGAAAAATGACTGTTACTGCTGAACCCAGGACAATGTCTATGATATTATTATCATGCTAAACTAGAAGTGTCTATTGTCTAAGAACTTCCTTGAGATATGTGCTAGAAGCATAAATTAAGGAATTGTGTTTCAGATAAAGACCTATCAAACAACAGTCTAGAAACACAGCATCACATCTACATGAAATATGTCTGCACAGGCAGGTGATGATGGATAGGAATTTGGTCTATGCATGCCAAGCAGAAAAGCAGCATTAACTTATGGCTTCTAGATTAGAGTCAACTCATGACTTTGTGTTTATCTCAAAATATCCATAGGTATATTAAAAGTGGGATTACGGCTAACACAAGTTAATATCAGAGTAGGTATTTCTGTTTTACTGAGAGTATAGCTAGCCACGTGAAACTGTGTGGCGTGCTTTGGGAAGTTTACATTATTATGCAGGAAACCTACGAATGAATGAGCTTTGGCTCTGCAGGGGTTTGTACTGTATTGGCCTAGTTTTACTGTGTTTAACAATTTCATTTCCAATGCTGTTATCTCACTACAGATGTGGGAGAAGCATGTGCACAAAACTCTGCAATATCTTTATGAAACACATCACAGACAGGAAGAATAGCTCTGGAAATTGTCATTTTAGTTCCCTTAATCACTACCTCCAGATTCTAAACATGAAAACATGATTTTATCTTCTAATGTAACTTATCGACATACAAAGTAACATGAAATAATTCTAAAGTCCCTCCTCAGACAGGCAGTGCCACGTAACTGCCTCCATATCCAGACATTTTAAGCCTGTCACTTCCCTCAAAGACATTTTTTCATCACACACCATGTTATGCTATCAATATAGACGTGTCACAACAAAAAGTTTGCAGAGGCAGAGCCTTAGAAGAAGAGGAAACATAAGACAAAATCAATAAAACAAATCAGACCCACAGTATTGTTTATCCTATTCCTGCATCTATTTTGTTTACCAAGCCCTCAGCAGTATTTTACTGTAAACTATTTTTCTGCAATTGCTCTAGTGTACTACATGAAGTGTTCAAAAACTAGATCTAGTGCCAAAACTTAAATGGTGTATGAGTCTTGCTTCTTCACTGGGGCAAAAGGGGAAGGAAAAATATGAGGACTGCACCCCATGGAAGATACCCACACTGGAGCAGTGTTGTTCTTATTTCTCATTATCCTACTCGCTTATTAACTGGCAATAAATGAAATTAATTTTCCTCACATCCAGTCTGTCTTGCCCATGACTGAAATTGGTAACTGATCTCTCCCTGTTCTTGTCTCGATCCAAGAGATTTTCATTTTATTTTGCCCCCACACATCTTGATGAGGAGGGAAGTGATAGAGTGGTTTGGTGGGCACCTGGTGGCCAGCCAAGGTCTACCACCCATTTGCAAATTGATTGTATATGAAAATAAGGATGAATGCTAAGGAAAAAAAATAAAAAAACCCTGCTTTCCCATTAAGGTTACAACAATGTTTCCTATGAATGACAATTGCTTTAATTAAAAATTCACAATTAAATATATAAGTCAAAGCATAGATGAAGAATGAAAAAAAAAAAAAAAGAAAAACAAGGAGTAGAAGAAACTAAAATATATGTACTTTTGTATCACCCAGAAATTTACCTCAGTTTCTCATCTAAAAGAGTAATCAACAGCAGAAGCTTAAGAAGGGCTTCAGAGCAGGGTATGACAAGAGTGGTCTCAAACCTGGTGTGCAAAATTAAGGTAATGGTTGTCTTCTGCAAGCAACAAACAGTACTAACATTTCTAAGCACCAGGGTAGATGCCTAAGGATAAGATCTAAAATACATTTAAATTGAACATGACACAGATCAAAGCCAAGATCAAGAACAAAATATATCAGGAGTATACTGTAACTTAAAGAAAGTTAATTAGCTGCCTATACTGATCTCTGGAGTAAGCACTCTTAAACGCATGCTCCTATAGCATTAGATGATGCTTTCTAGATGTACTATTCTAGATACACTTGCTGTGGACATCTCCAGTATCAATGACAACTCCCATATTTTGATTTTAAAAAATGTATAAGATTTCACTACCACAAAAGCTACTTGTTTTAATGTGCAGAAAGTGCAGCTGTCTAGAACAGAAGAAATCCGTTCTTCTGTTGCTTGTCTCCTGATGCAGAAAAGTAACATGACAGTAAAAGGATTAAGTCACTGACATGAATCACCAGTATTTTTGGCATGATGTTTCAGGCTAAAATTAATTTTATAAAAAAAAAAAAAAAAACAACCAAACCAAATCATACAAACTCTCCCCCTTATCAGGTCTGTTTTTAAAATAGGCATCTAGAGATAGCTCAACTCATGTTTTCAATCAAATCCCTCCCTAAAGTGATACATCTCTTTAGCTTACTTTTCACAGTTAGCTTTAGCTTGCAAACATTAGCTGAAATAGCCTTTACATGTAGGAGGCATGGAGCTAAAAGTAACAATGCATGTTTGATGCTTGAAAAGCGTTACAGGATAGTGGCTACATACAGGAAAAAATAAACTTGCTAGCTGCCACTCTATTCCCCGCTTATGTGCACTGAGGCCACAATGACCCAAATTTGTTCTCAGGAAAATGATGCATATTTGCTTCACTACAATAAATCAATCCCAAAAGCTGATGAAATACATTGGTATGAATTTGTCATACTATCTGTTTGGTCTGCTTACTAACTGCAAAATTTTCAGCAGCTTTAGCACTAGATTACTAGGACCTGGTAAGTCATATGACTCCTCTTGTCCGTACATTTGCCTGAAGTGTAGATATTGCATCAGAAAGCATAAAACTTTCCCTTTCTTTACAGTTAACGCTTTTTTTTTTTTTGTACGAGCATGAACCTCAATATTGTGTGTTTGCTCTAGATGGATTATGCAATCAGTTTGGAAATTATGCTTATGATAATTTTTTCCATTAAATTCTACCTGATTAGGTATACAAAAAAGCTTTAAGACCCATTCATATCCACCGATGTCTTTTACTGCCTCTTTTACTCTTTCTTCAGCGCTGTCTCATTCACATCTCAAAGGCTCAAAGGCTACACAGCTACATCAAATGTTACAGGAATTTTCTAAGGACTTAATAATATGATCAGCTTCAGTCCCACATCCATTCGCAATCTTAATTTCCCAACTTGAGGCACTGGAACCACATAACTGTCACTAATAACATCTCTCCATCTGCCCTTAGATAGAAGGAAAAATATCCTTGAGGTGAAATCAGCACAAGCTTTATACATCTAATCTTTTGAAGTTATTATCATCCAATTCATTTTTATTAGATCTGCCAATTAACTGCTAGTTCCCCCACTGATTGTGCCTGTATCTGTGCCTAAAGGTACCACCAAACATTGCCTCTCTTTTTAGAAAATGTGGCTCTGTTTCCTTGGTAAAAATATGTTCTCTTAACTGAGGCATGTTAAAGTATCTTCCTTTAGGAGAAAAAAAAAATATAAATTGCATATATTTTTTCTCCCTGCCTTACCACTAGGCTCCTTAACCTATATTTATTTCCTTCCAAAGGAAGAATTCTGAACACAGTTTATTTTTCTTCCATTTCTACCTTTTCTGTAAAGTATGTCTACTGTCACCTCCATTATATTGCTGAACTCAGTCCGTACTTTCATGATAACTTTGTTGTCATTCTCATTGCAATCTACAGCAGTGCTTCAGCCATTGCATTATTTATATTTTCCATGTATCCCTACTTCAGGGAACAACAAAATGATACATCCTGATTATCACTCTACTCCAAGGCAGTATCAACATCTTGAAAGAAATGAGGCAAAAGTAAAGGGAATAAATAACTATGGAATAGGTAAGTAACAACTAAAGATGAATATATTAAATAACAAATGATTTAAAAGTTGTAGATAAAAGTCTTGAGTTCAAAAACTGACAGTTTATTATTACTTTTAACAGAGTACAATATGCAAGCTAAATATCATGAAAATGAGATTTCAGAATGTCATCTAACTCCACTACTTTTTAAAACACATTTGAAAATTACTACTATGTGCATTTAGGTATAAGACACTCCATTTACCTTCTTATGTTTATATTCACGACTATGTGAGGCAAACCAATTTAGAGAAGATTTGTGTAAAATGGGTTTCAACATAATCTTTAAGAGCCCTGAATCAAGCAATTCTTTTACGAAGGCACTTAGGAAGCCAAACAGTTGCTCTTAAGCGTATTTAAAGAGCATCCAAGCAGCAAAAAAAAATATTCAATACAGCTAAAAAGAGGTATGTAACTTTTTAATTGCTATCATTTTATAAATTTATAATTAAGGGATAAAATTATTCCATTGACTATCTGGGTTAGCTATAGTTAATCAAAGAGCAGCTGCCATTCAAAATGCCTTCTTCAGACATCCTGTTGAAATAGAGTACTGCTCAATGATAGGGCGTCATAGAAGGTCAGGGTCCTGCAAAAGGCACATTCACAGGACTGAACAAACCAGTCACACAAAGCTAACAAAAATGAAATATCAAGTAGAGAATTATGAATTATCATTTATTCTGATATTTAAGCATGATGCTCAAAATTATGTGTCTCTCCATGCAAATCTGGGAGCTGAATACTTTCCTGATGAAAGAATACTAAGCAGAATCCCCCCCCCTCCCCCCACCCCCACCAAACCTCACTATGTTTAGGAGCATCAAGGTGTGAAAGTGTCTGGCTTTTCCATTTCTTGACAAAACATCAGCAGAGGAAGTCGTAGAATAATAGAATCAACTAGACTGGAAAAGACCTTTAAGATATAAGGAAGAAGTTTTCTACTGCAAGGGTGGTGAGGCACTGGAATGGGTTGCCCAAGAAAGTCGTGATGCTCCATCCCTGGCGGTGTTCAAGGCCAGGTTGGACAGAGCCTTGGGTGACATTATTCAGTGTGACGTGTCCCTGGCCATGGCAGGTGGGTTGGAACTGGATGATCTTAAGGTCCTTTCCAGCCCTAACTATTCTATGATTCTATGATCATCAAGTCCAACTCTTACTACAGGACTGCCAAGACCACCACTGAACCATGTCACTGAAGGCCTCATCTAAAAGGTTTTTTAACAATTCCAGGAACACTGATTGCACCACTTTCCGGGAAAGACTCTTCCTATAACTGATTACCCTCTCTCTGTGAAGAACTTTTTCTCCTAATATCCAGTCTAAATGTCAACTGACACAGCTTGAGGCTGCTACCTGTTGTGCTATTGCTTGTTACTTGGGAGAAGAGACTAACCCCTACCTCAGTACAACCTGCTTTCAGGTAGTTGTAGAGAGCAGCAATGTCCCCCCTGAGCCCTGAGAACTCTCCTCTCCAGACTGAACACCCCAAGGTCCCTCAGGTGTTCCTCATCAGACTTGTCCTCAAGACCCTTCACCACCTTCGCTGGACCTGCTCCAGCACCTCAATGTCTCTCTTGTAGTTAGGGACCAATAACTGAACACAGGATTTGAGGTGCAGCCTCACCAGTCCCCCCCACGTACAGGGAGATGATCACTTCCTTAGTCCTGCTGGCCACACTACTGCTCATATAAGTCAGGATGCTGTTGACCTTCTTGGCAGCCTGGGCACAAGCTGGCTCATGTTCAGTGGCTGTCAATCAGCACCCTCAGGTCCTTTTCCACCAAGCAGATTTCCAGCCACTCTTCCCCAAGCTTGTAGCATTGCATGGGGTTGTTGTGACCCAAGAGGAGGATCCAGCATTTTGCCTTCTTGAGCCTCACACCATTGGCCACAGCCCATCCATCCAGCCTGTGTAGATCCCTCTGCAGAGCCTTCCCACCCTTCAGTAGAACAATACTCTCAGCCAGCTTGGTGTCACCTGCAAATTTACTGAGGATGCACTCAATACCCTCATTCAGATCATCAATGAAGATATTAAGCAATACTGTCCCTCATACCGACCCCTGAGGGACATCACTAGTGACAGGTCACCAACTAGACATGATGCCATTTACCACCATTCTTTGGGCTTGGCCATCCCATGGCTTATTCTTTTCTTAGTTCAATTTGGAAAACTCAGTGCCATGTTTCCTAGTTTCCAGTTGCTAAAATGCCGGAACACAAAATAGCACACATGATCTTCATTCCTCTTGCAGAAGTATTTTTCCATCACTGGCAAGCCTGCATTCCAGTTCCTGGTCTATAGATTTTTTCTAGGTTGAACTCAATGGATATTTAATACAAAAATATTCTAGTAATCTGAAGTGCAGAAATGGGGAATGAAGTCTTCTCACTGCAAAAAGACCTAACAGGAGAAGCTCATGCTCTGTTTAATGACAGAAGGAGAGCACACCAAGATGTTATCAGTGTAATGACCAGTTCTGAGTTGTGATGAAAGATAGTTGTCTGAGAGGAAGGAGGAGAACTGCAACTTAAAAACAAACAAAACCCGTTTGTCTATCTAGCAGATATCACTATGGTCGTGAAAGCTGGTTTGAACTGAATTGTGGCCATAAGCTTCAGAACATGTGCTGCATACATGGCAACAGGAGTTTACAATTTTTTAGGTCACAACAATAATTTCTTTGATCATTTTCTATAGAAACTGAAAGGTAAATGCTAAAAAAGCATCCATGTGATGGCTTCTCACTTCAAATAAGTTTTCTAACCTGGTCTTGAATTTAAGCACCTAAATTGTTTAAATCCTGTAAGCCCATGCACTACAGCAGGCAGCATGTTCTTACACTACAATTTATTCTGCCTTTTCTTCTCCTTTCCAAGATTATATATGTAAAATAGACCTTTCTAAGGATAAAACTGTTTTGATGCATTTACTGATTTTATTATATCAATCCAAATATTTCTTTTTATATATATCTATTTATACCATTTTACAAAACTAATGATTCAAACAGTTCTTTTTCTAGTATTCCTCACAGAAAACAGTTATGTTATATTCTATCTAGCATTTGATATGATAGAACATGAATTTCACATTATGCAACCATGAAAATGCAAACTGTTTCAGTGCTGATTTCTTAAAACTTTATTTCTTAAAAGCCATCAGCATTTACCTTTTGGAAATAAAATAATAGGTATCTACTCTTTGTGAAAAATTGGTGAGATATTGTTCTATTACCTTTGTAAAGACTAAACCATGCAGTCTGTATTCAAATTTAGTCCAACTGACAAAGTTGGATATTTTAATATACCGGGGAGTGGAGAGGTGTCTTTGATTTGCTTTTGTGAAGAAATGTAATTATTTTACACTATACTATAGACTAATAAATGGCTTGGAGCTATAGAAGGTTTCATGCTATCCTAATAAAACAAGTTTTACACACGATAACATGTTTAGCTCATTTATTTTCTTATAAAAGTAGACATATTTTATGTAACAGGATTGGTACTGGTTTGCTACCCAGTCTCATTTACTGCTTTGATTTCTTGCCCTCAAGTGCTCTTTTTCTTACCAGCCTCAGCCTCATGCAAGGCTCATTCATTCTCAAAGGGTCTATCCTGTGACCTACTGATCTTAGTTTCCCCTCTTCCCTGCACTGAATCACTATGTTCTAGAGACAGAAGGCTGTGTCTAGAACTAAGAAATCAGCAAAAGAGAAACTCGAGCCTGCTGTGTAAAAAGTATTCTCACTCCATCTGTGGGATTCTGCAGTTGCTAACATGATTCTTTCTATTATCCTAAAGTTAAATTGCTTTACTGAGCTTTTGCTAGCTCACAAAGGTGATAAACTTCTTTCTCTGGAAATCTGCCCGTCAACAGCCATTGTGCAAAAATTATGCCTCCTCCCTACCCTCCATTCTGGAATGTTACCTTACAAGGCATCCTTTCCCATGGTAAAGTTAATCCCTGAAGACAAGAATAAATTTGTACACTCATTATGAAGTAGTAACAACGAAGTACTTTGGTTGAACAATGGTACAGGTATGAGCACGTTGCATAGGAACCAAATCCAGCCAAGAGCTTCATCACCCCATCTCCATCTTCGAGTGTGTGAAAAACCCGGGTGAAGGAATAAAGGATCAACTTGGTCATAGGAGAGCAGAAGCTGGACAGCTACATGGTGACATAATCCAATGAGATAAGAAAATTTATCACTACAGTTCAGAGCAGTCCCTGCCATGCACCAATATTTTGCTTTTCCCAGTCTCTGCCTATTTTTCCTTCAGTGTTCTCTGCTATTTCCAGTTCCACTTTCTTCCTACACTTTCTCCTTTACAATTCAGACTTTCACAGCTCTTTTCCCCTAACTCTCAGGGTGTCATCCTATTACTTAAGGAGGCTTCTTCAGCTTTGCTACCCTATGTTTATAGTGAGTTGATAACTAGGTACATCAAGCCTATATACATTACCCTTACTGGTTTTCATATTCAACCTTCAAACAGCACCAATTCAAATAACATATTCATTATCACAAAACTGTTTGCTTCCTTTGATGTACTGGAGTGATACTTTAGGGAAAATATAGCTGGCATCATCCCACTTATTTGAAACCATTTTTATGTCAGTGTCATGGGTTCAGCAGTAGCAGACATTTTTCTCTTTCTTAGTAGCTGGTGCAGCACTGTGTTTTTGACTTGTGGCCTGAGAACAGTGCTGATAACACCAATGTTTCAGTTACTGCCTAGTACATTTTGGTCTGGCCAAGGACTTTCTGAGTCTCATGCTCTGCCAGGGAGGAGGGTAAGCCGGGAGGGAGCAG